>WHVE01001160.1:0-26671 GCA_015178995.1 Trichophaea hybrida
ACCCCATCATTGAGTGTGTAGTATGCTGGTGTCAATGTCACCTGCAGTTCAAATCCAATCTTGGCCTGTAGAGTAACACTCCATCCCTGAGAATTACATTGATTATACCAGTGGGATTTATCAAAGATCGCAAAGCTTCAACCATAGGTGGTCAGCTCTGTCCGCCCATTCGGTTTGGCTTGTGTCATCATGATAGCGTATGATATAAGATGAATGATCCACCTTTGTTCCGGCTTGTTGGCAGAGGCGTTCAGATCTTCATTTGAATGGTTGCAATGGTTTGGGTCCAACAAATTGATTATATTGAAATCCGTGTTGTAGAACATATCATTTATGACACTTTCAAAGTCTTACAAATTCCACGAAGTATGACTATTAAGATTGGTTCATGGAACAATTCCAGACATGCATCACCATAGGGTGGTCTCATCTTAATCACCAACCGCCGGCAGAGTACCAGATTCTTCTTTGTTAATGGGTACCAACGCAGTTTCTCTGGTGGGACTGCTGGCTAATCATTCTGTGCTGGAGTAATTTATTCCTGCAGAGTTTGACCCTAAAGAATCGACAAAGGCTGACCAAAAACAAATTTGTCAGTCTGCAATTTGCAAAACATGGCTGCAGCAAGAGACGTAGGGGTCTTTCCGAGGCCCATCTCATCTGCAAGGAGTGCGCCAGGTATCTCAGCATCCCAAACCAATCATCATATAATGAACCAGAGGGCCCAGTTTTGATGTGCCAGAAATTTTACTGGCAAGCCGGGGATGGTATATTGATGGCCAGGAACTCTATCACTCTTCGACTGGCACACTGGGAATGCACCTAGAAGCTTCAGGGCTTACCCTGAACACTCATGCTTGAATGTATTGTTGATTGTATTCAGTATGGTTCTCCATCCTGATATGTCATTGTTTGATACTTCATCAAAAGAGGAGATCTGCTTCTGGGCCGCTCTGGTCTGAGGTTTGTCTTCTTTCATTATGTCATAGATGATCTCCATATTCAGTTATTCCAATGGACTTAGACTCCAGCACCGGTGCACCTGACAAAATGCACACATTCGATTAGAATTACATTGGCCAGTGGATGCATTATTTATATAAAATTGACATGGATTTCGCTTTTATTGACTCTATTTCACTAACAGATTATAACCTGCTTACAGATCGCCTGGTATTTCCCTCAGCATTGTTTTCGGTATTCTTATCTCCTGTACAGGAATTGATCCAGCTGCATATTATCAGCAGCTCTTTTGATATTGTTGGGATTAACAGATAATTACCAAACCAGTCACATGCTCAGAACCTGTTGCTGCCATTTGCAACCCCATCAGGAAAACCAATCACGCATTTTTGAGCTGAAAGGAATTTGAAAGTAATTTATTACACAAAATTTCATCAAACAGCAAGGCCCGGATAACCTGTCCATGCTTGTACTTTTCCATATATTCATCATCCAAAACATCATCAGTCAATGTGCACTGGAACTGTGCTGTCAAAGGGAAAGGTATCTCAGACTCTTTTGAACCACCACAGCTCGATATAAATATCTTCAGCCCCTACCAACATCTGACATTGGTATGTGACACTCAGAATTCTATCTGGATGGTGGTGCTGTCATGCGGACATATGCAACTGACCATTACTGTAAAGCTTGAGTCCTCCAGTATAGGGAGATGCACCTTAGCCTTTTTCACTGGGTGATCCATTCTATCATTCATCATCAATCGCTTTGTATTTTCATTCCGGATCCTCCTTTCCCTGTTCTCATTTGTAATTCTTCCCAAAAACATATCGACCCACTGATCTCGTGTCTATTCAGAATTATTGAAATTCGCCAATAGCATCCATTGATCATAAGTCTCCATTAAGTCGGCCAAAGCTGCCTCCCAGTACAGTTTTTCATGGCATTGCAGTTTGAGTCCGTTTCAGCTGAGAACAATTTCTTTGGGCTTTTTTTCGACAAAACCAGTGGCGAATGATTATTGCCATTTGTTGAATGTGGTGGATGTCTGACCCATTCGAGCGGCCAGGTTTTTGTGTGTGAAATCTGTGGTTCTAAGACTGGGTGGCCTGGTACCATCATGGATGGGAAATTCCTCAGTTGTCACAAAAACATATCCAGTATTTTCAAACCCATCAAAAGAAACATCAGGTAGGGGTGTCAGCACAGCAAACTTTTCCATATAAGTATTCTCAACAGGAGGAGGAGTCAGAAACTGCTTCGGTAGTAGAGAAATCGGCATTTTAGGGGTGTTCCGTGGAGGTTGTGGTTCATGTTAAAGCGTTGCCAATGGTGGCAGAGTGCAATTTGGATGTGGTTGAGGAGGAGTATTCATGCTGGAGTTTGGCTGATGATCCTATTGTGGTGGCGGTGTCATTGGCTGATTGATAAGTTGTGGCCCAACAGTCCTCTCTGGTTGAGGATAAGTTGAGCTTGTATATGGGTTCTTGGTGTGATGCTTGAATCCAGGCTGCCGATGAGGAGGATCTGGCCAGCTATCAGGTGGCTGGGAGTTCAGCTGGGGATGAGGATATTGCTGAGTGCCCCAGGTTTGCAGGGAGTTAGGCTGGGGATGAATATGCTGTGGTGGGCCTTAGGTGTTTGGTTGGAGATGAATGAACAGTGGCAGGCCTTGGGAGTTCTGCTGTGGATGGTAAGGTGGCTTGCCATGGGTGTTTGGTTGGAGAGGAAGGCAAAGTGGCATGCCTTGAAAGTTCTGCTGTTGGGGGTATGGCGGTGCACCTTGAGAGTTTTGCTGTTGGGTGCACTGTGGCTTGCCTTGTGAGTTATGTTGTTGGGTATACGGTGGGGCACCTTGGGTGATCAGTTCAGACAGAAAGTACTGTGGTGCCCCTGGGGAGATTGGCCGGTGTCATTGTTGTGATGAGTAACGATCCATGGTGGAGTAATGATCGATGAATAATTCAAAAGATAATGCACGATGAGAATGTAATCAGGTTTTGAAAAAGGTCTGACAGCCCAATGAGAATGATATCAGGTTTCGAATGCTGGCTTAAGTACAAAATGAATGATATCAGGTTTTAAATAAAGGCTAAAGCACAACGAGAATGAAATCAGGATTTGAACAAAAGCTACAGCACAAAGAGAGAGTGAATCACGTTTCATGGGAAATATCGGAATTGCAAAATGGTGTACAAAGACAGCAGCTGTTTGGAGATATTATGGAACAGGTGGATTATTGACGAAATCACTGTATATCAATCAGGTGTTCAGCGGAGGATGAGTTTTCTTCTTCACTCATTCTCTTTTCCATTAAACAATCAATTGGCCTTAGCTTGCACTTCTTTCACACTTGGTGATTCTGGATCGAGTGTCTTCCATATAGTTCTTGTCCCCTTAGCTACAGGCTATCTTCGATCCTGCAGCCTTTCTGGCTTACGATTGAAATAACCCCGAGAACCCCAAGCCCTAAATCCTCAATACGGAAGCCCTGAACCGTTGACAGAAGCACGAGTCTACAATCGATTCTAGCAGTTATATTCTTGGTGTATGTGCCATTATTTGCACAGTTTAGTCTGCTATTACTTTCATTACAGTTGCAATATATCATGCAAAGATTTCAAATCAGCAAGCAAATTTGAAACCAGATTGGTCACCCAACCCTACTGGAGACATATCTGTTTATCTTGCTTGTGGACCTTTTGAAGACCGCCAAATCCAGATGATTGTGGCAACCAGTGTCATTTCTACATACATGAGCAAGGACAAAAGAACCTGCGACTGTATTTATTTTTGTTATTGAGTAGAAACAGAAGAGGATTGGAATCACAATTATCCAAACCTAACCATCTACTGTAACTAAGGTGCAATTCAGGATTGGGCTGTAACATCTACCCGCAACTGCAGAATAGAGGAATTTGATACCTATTTTGATTGAGTTGTGGAATAAAACTGTATTGTTTGTTCGCTTTGGACCCTCAGCCTCAATATCCGTTCGGCCTGGTATCTAGCCAGGCGTAAATGTGCTGGAATCCAAGTAGAAGTTGTTGTTGTGACATTCCCAGTTCCAACAATTGCCAGATTTACTGGACAGATAACGAGTGGGAACACATCTGTGATCTGTGATAGAGGAAGAACGTTCAATAGGATTCGATATTAACAACTACCTATATAAATCATCTTTCAAAAATGCCAACAATCATGTCAATCAGCCGCCAGAACAATGGCCCACGACACATCCAAATCATGAGGGTGGACCAATAAGTCATGTACTGAATGATCATTATAGACATCACAACCATCAATCAACATAATGCTCCAAAAGCAGTAAATGAAATGAAGAACCATATTGCTCAAATAGCAGGAGCATCTCCATCTGATGTCAAAAGTCTGGTCAGTTGACTAAACAACAAAATCACGACACAGGCAGAAACAATCGCTGTGTTAATGGCAGAAGGCAAAAACCTTCTGACAAGCAAAAAAGACACAGACCAAGAGCTGGCATTAACACGACAAAAGGTAAAGAACTTGGTAGCAAGAGCAGTCGTCTGTACACATGGAGACTTCCAAACAATGATCACAGATCTATAGCAATGACTACCAAGCAGACCACAAAAAGAAATAAAAAACCTCAGACAGGAATTAGAAGAAACAGGGAAGCAGATATGAGTGTAATGAAAATGGAAATAAATATTGTGATCAGGTCAAATAAATGGTTGCACTTGTGGGAATCAGTGGTAATGGTGGCAGTGACAGGGGACATAAGGGAAGTGAAATTCTCTGATTTCCAGAAAGAGATAGGAGAGTACTCCAAGGATTGATGGCACAATGAGCAATGAAAATTGCAGATGAACCAACAGGATTGTTTGTTGAGCAATCCAAAATACAATATGCAGCAAATCGATTGGAAGGCGTGCCATTGAATCAGATCCAGCCATAAATCTTTAGAGTTACTTGTGACCTTGACCTCCCATTGCTGGAAAAATCGTTGGACTTATTTCAGCCAGATTTTGGAGATCCATACATACGAGCCACCACCAATCGAGAACTCCATAAGCTTCAACAAAAAGACTGTGAATTCACTCAGTATTAGGCAGAATTTCAATGATGGATGCCTGATGTAGACAGGAATACAGCAGCCCAGGTAAACCTGCTAAGACAAAATGTATCCAAAGAATTGAAAGATTCACTACAACATTGCGACATTCTGGAAGACCTTACAGAGTTTCTCCAACTCTGCTTCAAGATAGATTCACAGACCCGTGCCCAAGTGGCGGAGAAGAAATCCGGAAGATGGACAGCAGGGTCAATGAATCATGATTTCCTGAGCAACACCATACCTGCCCCAGAAACAGCACCAGCAGGCACTGTGGCAGGTTATTATGGCCCGGCTTGGATGAATCTATTGGCTGTCAAAGGGAGGAAAGTTATTCTGGAACAATGCAAGTGGTGAAGGGATGGAGAACTTCGTATGTACTGTGGAGATAGCAGGCACTTCATGGCATCATGTCCAAGGAAGTTGAAAGCAGTCTCCGGACAGATGGAAGTAATACCATTCAGGGATTCAGGAAAAAGAAAAGATGTATAGATGGAAGTGGAGTTGGGAAAAGTTTAAGCCAGTGCAATAAGGATGGCCATTGCTCTGGGAACAAATCTTGTTTGCCTACAGTTGTTAAGTCTCGTGTTGGAATGTCACAGTTTTCAATCAGTTGCACAGAAATTATCATGTCTTTAGTTAAAAGCAAGCATCTTGTTGTAAAATGTTGTTGAAAACCGGAGACGGGCAAATTGATTTGCACAGTGTAATTGATTGTGGAGCCATGGGAATAGCATTTGTTGTTAAGAATTTTGTTTGCCATCATCAGTTGGAAGAGAAGAAATTACAAGAGGCAAAACAGTTGGAGGGTTTCAATGGAAGACCCATCAAAACAAGAATCATTACAACCATTGCCAAGCCAATGATAGGAATACAATCACAACAAAAGCAACTACCAGCGTTTATAACGAAGTTTGGGCATTATCCTATCTTTCTAGGATTGCCATTGTTACAACTGCATGAGGTGGTGGTTAAATTCCAAGCCCAAAGATTCGGCTTTGAAAGCCGCTACAGTCAATGGCGTTACCAGCATCATTTGAGTGTATTGGTATGGGGCAATTGCATAGAAACAACAGCAGCAGAACCAGAAAGGCTGACATTGGATATCTGCACGATAGCAGCATCACCCATCATCAGGAAAATAAGAAGAGAGAAATTCAAGGTCTACACCATCACATAGTACAAATCAATAAAGCATTGGAAATACAGGATCTTCAAGACGAACCTTACGAAGATGTCATCGCAAAGAAATACCATGAGTTCTTCTGCTATTAAGCAAAGTCATCGTAGTTACATTACTTCTCCATCAACCTTACGATCAAAAGATTCAAGTGCATGAAGGATGCATACCTCCATTTGGACCTATCTATAGACTCTCACGAGAAGAATTGAGAGTCCTGATAGAATGGAGAAAGAAGAACTCATCCAAGGGATTGATTTGATCATTGTCATCACACTGTAGAGCCCTGGTACTTTTTGCTCTGAAATCAGGAGGAGGCCTGAGACTCTGCATCGACTACCGAGGATTGAACGAAGAAACAATACAAAAGCAGTATTCTCTACCATTGATCCAAGAAACCTTGCTATGACACTCCAAAGTCTGTTACTATACCAAGTGAGATATGCACAATACATATAATATGATTACAATCACGGAAAGGAACAAATGGAAATCAGCTGTCAGAATTTGATATGGACTTTTCGAATCCTTAGTTATCCCCTTTGGACTTACCAACATGCCAGCATCATTCAAAGAATTTATCAATGATATGCTATGCCCTATTTTGGACATATTCTGAATGGCCTTTTTGGATAACATAGTCATCAATAGTGAAAATCTAAAGAAATATACAAACCTCATCCAAGTGGTCATGACATCACTCAAGGAAGCCGGCTTCTACCTAACCGCAGAGAAGTATGAGTTTCATAAGGAAGAATTCAAATATCTAGAATTAATTGTTGGAGTAAACGGAATCGGAATGGATCCCAAGAAAGTTCAAGCAGTCAAAAACTGGGAAACACCGGGACAACCCAAGGAAGTCCAAGCAAACCTAGGCATGGAAAATTTTTACCAAGAGTTCATATGGAATTAAAGCAAGGTTGTGCACCCACTAACAAAACTCACAAAAAACTAGTACCTGTGTGCTGGGGACCAGATCAAAAAACAGTGTTCATAGATCTCAACAGGTCCGTTACAATGCCACTAGAGCTAGCCCATGTCGATTATGAAAATGAGATAGTCCTCGACTCCGATGCCACAAGTTACATATCAACAGAAGTTCTCTCTCAGTACAATGATCATTGAGTGCGACATCCAGTGGCCATCTTCCCTAACAAATATTTGCCTGCAGAAGAAAATTATACAATTTACAATCAAGAATTGAACACAATAGTGAAAAGGCTAGAACAATGCAGACCCATGTGCGAAGGTTCAGCACACCTGATCATGATTCTCACAGATCATGACAACTTGCAATACTTCATGACGTCGAAACTGTCAAATCCAAGGCAGATAAGGTGGTCTGAATTTCTTTCTCGCTTCAAGTTCTAAATTGTTTAGCATCCAGGCCAGCAAAGACAGAGACCTAATGTGCTTACTACAATGCAAGGAAACATTGCTCCGGAGGGGGGGGGGAGAAAAAACTCAACAAATCAAACAAAAAATGGAGAATCTCGAAGTGAAAGTACAAAAGGGGCAAGTGGTACCTTTCTCTGACACACGCGACGTTGAAAACAACTCTGCACGTTCCGCAGAGCTATGGAATAGGATAAAAAACGTATGTCAGCACTGTCCGTGTGATTGTTGCGAAGGGCTGGGTATTCATAAAGAACATCTGTTGGAAATCTCTGAAATGTAAATCCAACCATCAGATGAGGACAAGCTGAAGTGGATTCAAGCATGCCATGATTCGCCTGTCGGGGGACACCCAGGACGAGCAAAAACCTACAACCTGCTATGCTGAAGCCATTCCTGGATCCAGATGACAATGGATGTGGACCGCTACGTATGAAACTACCACACCTGCCAGCAGAGCAAGGCAACCGAAGTTCAGACTCATGGCTTGTTACAACTGTTAGAATACCGGAACAACCATGGAAGAACTTGAGGATGGATTTCACAGTCGGACTACCAGACAGTGAAGGGTTGAATGCAGTATGGGTAGTGGTTGATCACCTGACCAAGATGCCACACCTTGTATCCTGCACTGACAATATAGATGGAAAGAAGCTAGGAGAAATATACATCAAAGAAGTGTTCAGACTGCACAGACCGCCCAAAACCATAGTGTCCAATCAAGGGCCACAATTCCCTTCGGAACTCTGGAAATATTTCTGTGAATGATTGGGTATCAATTGAACACTGTCATCCACATTTCATCCTCTGACCGATGGCCAAACTGAAAGGACCGATGCAGTAATGCAACACTACCTTGGGAACTGTGTCAATTATCAGCAGAATGATTGGGTCTGGTGGCTACCACTGGCAGAGTTTGTGGCTCACAATCATACCTTGAAGTGGACCAATTGCTCCGCATGCTTCAGTGAGTACTGCTGTCATCCACGAATGACTTTTGGCCAACATCCAATCAAAGATCCTAGCAACATTTGGGATGTCAAAGCTCAGCAGATGGCCCAACGGATCAAACAACATTGTAGCAAACTCAGAGCCAAAATGAAAAGAGCTCAGGCCATACAGTGCAAACAGACAAACATGTCCCGAAGTGTCAGCACATTATCGGAAGACAGCAATACAGTTTGGCTGGACGCACAAAATTTATCAACAATCTGACCAAGCAACAAACTCAACTGACAACCCATAGGGCTGTATCGAATCAGTGAGGTCATTAGCCCCAGGGCTTATTGGATCCAATTACCAAGCCTGCTATGCATTCACAATGTTCAACTGATCTCTCAATGAGAAATGGCTGCTAAGGACCCCCTTCCACTACAAACGCAAGAACCTCCACCACCAATGATAGTTGAAGGAGAAGAAGAGTATGAAGTCAAACGGATAGACAATTCCAGGTTGCTCCGAAGACAATTGCAATAGCTCAGGAAATTGAGATGCTGTATCGAGGGCAGCTGGGAAACCAGGGCGAATATAGATAGACATAATGCTATTGACAATTTTCTGACTGAACAATCTGGCAAGCCTGGGTCATAAACCTCGTAGATACTTGCCATGAGTGAGGAAAAGAAACTGTCATAGTAGTGATGAGTGACGATTGATGGTAGAGTCATGATCGGTTGATATTACAAAAGATAATGCCTAACAAGAATGAAATCAGTTTTCGAATGAAGGTTAAAAGCACAACGAGAATGATACCAGGTTTCAAATTGAGTCTAAAGCACAATGAAAATGATATCAGGTTTCAAACAGCAACTAAAGCACGATGAGATTCAAATCAGGATCTGAACAAATTCTAAAACACGAACAGAGGCAGAATCAGGATTGACAGAAGACGTTGGAATCATAAAGCAGTATACAATAAAAGTTGGAGTTTGGAGGTATTATGGATCAAGTGGATTATGGACAAAATGACTGTATATTAATCAGGGGGTTTGGCGGAGGATGAATTGTCTTCTTCACTCCTTCTCTCGTCTATAAAACAATCATTTAGCTTCAGCCTTCACTTCTTTCACAGCTGGTGATTCTGGCTCGTGTCTCTTACATACAATCCTCATCCCCATAGCTTCAGGCTATTATTGTTCCATGAGCCTTTCCAGTGTACGGTTTTGATAACCCCTAGAACCCTGAGCCTTGAATCCTCGATACCGAAGCCCTGCACCCTGTACAGTTCGGCACGTTTGAAGGGTGGCGCACTATGGGTCTTCTGCTGTTGGGAATACTGAGGCGTGCCTTGAAATTGCTGTTGGTGCTCTTGATGATGAAATTGCAGGTGAGGCCGTAAGTTCAATGAGTTGTTACTGCGATCCAGAGCCTGACCCATGGTTGGATTAATGCTGTCATTGGGGGTGATTGCATACTGCAATCCTTGATTCTGGTCTGTAGGGTAATTGTATGTTTGTTGTTGTTGCTAATAATTTTTGAATTTTTGAACATCCTGCTGTCGATCTCTGTATTCTTTTCTATATTGTGGTGGTGATCCGAAAGATAACATTGTACAAACAGATTTCGGAACACAGATATAAAAATTGAAATGATATTATCAAGCTCTCTGAATACTTTATGCAATCAGCAAATGACAGGAAGCCGCAGGAAGAAGGGGTTATTATATCTTCCACAGCTTCGAGTCTCATGCCATTTCTTGTTCCATAGAATTCTGAAAAACCATTGTACACACTGCTTCGTTTCATTGACACACACCAACTCGATATCCTTGGCATTGTTGATTTAAGAGCTCAAGGGGACCGTGGAACAGCGAGTGACTGCATGGCAACAGCTGTGGTGATGAGATCTCACTCATATTATGTAGGAGTATAACTTTTCGGCTTCCTTTTGAAAGCCTGTGTATGCAATCATTACCATGAATTCAACCATGGCATACCTTATACCAACATTACACACAAGAATAAAATCTCCAATATACCACGAATGGGTAAAAATTTGGGATCAAGTAATTTATAGCCAACCTAATAACCGATTAAGTTGATGATGGTGAGCAGCAAGGTATAATTCTAACTGCCATATTGAATAATATCCGAGGTCCAAGTATTATTTGGGTTGTTGTTCAAGGTGCCCCAGTGACATAGCATACATAGTTTATATGATCGGTTTGTTATATATGGGCCAAAACAAGAGATATGCATATTTACAAAAACCCTAGTAAGGTGGAAGGTATAATTATACAGCATTCTTGGTGGGGAAGCAGTTCAGTTGTGGTGATTCTAGAAAGAAACACAGTGATGAGAAAAATGAAAAGCTGTTGAGATTGATACTTCATACTCAAGGTGGTATATATCTAGGTAGTACACTTCCATGGTGGTGGTGAGGCTGAAATTTAATGAGCAAATGCAAATTTGACAGTCTTTCATGAATATTCCTGGGAGAACCACTCTAGTACCCGCTCTGTGAACCCCCATAAAAAACACTACCTGTATCTATTCTACTAACATGGCTTGATCGAGGCAAAATTGTATCACTTACTTCATCTGCAACATGAAATTACCTCACCAGAACAGATTGAAAGCTTAGTACAATCAGTTTCACCCAATTACCCAGGTTCAAAGCGTTTTGCTGGACAGAACTATATATCCATTTGGCTGGAACTGTACAGCACCAGCTAGGTTCGATGTCTGTAGGTGCACCTGAATCATCCCAGGATATACGATCGTATACAAAGGTCAGCCGGTGGATTCTATACCTGGCATCTCACAACCCAATGATTACTCCAATGGTGAATCTATAGACCCTCAGAAGCCAGATCTAACATGTATGCCTGACCCAATGAAAACTGAATATCACAGTGATGTCGTTGGAGCGGAGGTGGCTGATGGTCAGGCGTACCTTGTTGCTACAGAGTTATATAACAAATATCATGTATACCGAGATGAATGGAACCCAAGGCATCTATTGAATTGTGCATATATCTTTCAGCCAGCTCAATCCTTATATCAGAACTCCAAAATGTGGAAACACCACACCTGAACCATGGACTTGACGACATCCGTATTGAGTTTTTTCATTCCGCTGCTGAGTTGTGGGCACTCTTGGAATCCATAGATTTCGGTTGAGGGGCAGAACATTGGCTAGAGAACGTTTCACAAGCATTTGGCATATTGTATTATCGAAATATATTCATCTGCATCAAATGTCCTTTAGCTCATATCCCATGCACCACGCACTTGGATTTGGAACAGGTGCAAGGCAGATTCTGAGGGGCGTCGCATTTCCAGTGAAATGAACACTCACGATTGTTGGTGGAATACTCAGGAGCACCTGCCTCAAGGTGCCACGATTGTACTAGTTATTTTTGCATCTAATAAAATGCATCTGATAAATGTTTCTGGTGATAAACAGTCATGGCCCTTATACATGACTATTGGTAATATACAAAGAAATCTTTGCTGAAACCCCAAGCTGCACGCCTGGATCCTTGTCAGACTCATACCATGTCCTCTCAAAGGTTCCCAAAACACCAATAATGCCTGGCACAACACAATCTATACGATTCTGTTGGCACTCAGAGAACTCAATATCAGTGCACTGGGCTTGGAATGGGATTGTGCCACTGGTTTTTGAAGAAGGTGCTTTCCATTGCTGGCTGCATGGGTTGGTAACTATCCACAAAATGTGATGATTGCTCGAGTTTCATATGGTTTGTGTTCCATTTGTTAAATACCTACAGGTTCACCCATGGGACGTTCAGGTCAACAAACAATCTCTAATCCAAGGGATCAGGAAACTTACAGTGAATTTCTCAATCATGAACAGATTGATGAAGTAATAGCATCTGGAGTATATTCAGTTTCTAACAAGTTCTGGTAATACCCTCTCTGCAATGTGTTTCATCAATGGCAACCTGATAAATTACATCAATTACTCCTGGGATTAGTAAAGGATCAATTTGACTGGCTTCTAAAATACTTTAAAGCACAAAATTTCCAGGAGTGATTCAATATATGTTTCACATTGGTAATGTAGTATCTGGGACCCCATCTATTTCCACAGATCTTTGATTCATTTAAGAGTGGGACATGGTAGAGGAAAGAGATGAGGGTAGTGGTTCAAACATTGGCAGTTAACTACGTGCTAATATTACCTGGTACCAGGGATGATGAAATGAATGCTGACAAGATTTCGTCCGATGCCCAGGTGATGGGAACTGTACAGGTGTTATGCAAATTCTGCCAATGTGTAAGCCAATGAAGCTACTCCGATCCATCCCTCACTGCTTTTGATGATACGCTCAAATGATTCTACAGATTGACGAAGTCTTGAATGAGCTGAAACACGAATTTGTGAGAATACCTGAGCAAAAGATTGTCAAAATCAGAGTTGCAGTAGAGCCAAAAGTGTATGGAGCCCACAAAATCAATGCAGCCAAACGCAAACAATTTCAAGCTCATCTGGATCACACAGAGATTGATGACAGAGATTTAATTACCGCTGACAATGTGGAAACAGAGATATAAAAAATCACAGTGGCACAACAGCAACATTTCAAGAGGACACCTTCCAAGCGAATAGCAGATTTTGATACTTTGTCGAAGCAACATTCCATTCATGAGCTCCAAAATACCCTTGAACATCAAATCAAGTACATTGGCTACTCCAAAATATACCTAGTCAGCTATATATCAGTGTCGATTCAGCAAATGGGTTTGGGAAACAATTTCACAACCAATATCTCAGAATTTTTGCATATTGCCAATGTGAAAGATGGCTAGTGCCCCAGCAATAAAGTGCAGTCAACTCCACAAATTCTCAAATACAATGACCACCATAGTGGCCTAGACCATATGGAGGAAACTCTGGGTTATCTTGAACTTCAAAACTGGTATGATTATAATTCGGTTGAGGTCAAAAATTATTTGAGACTAGCTTTCATATCAATATACTTATAGGCCAGTCCAGCTCATTTAAAACTCAGCTTTGAATCTTTTATCAACAGAAGACAAATAACAAAATACAATGTGATCCTACTGACTTTGCCTCAAACATGGACAGCCTGAGACAATATTCTGCCCAGTATGACCAAATATGTATCACATGAAAGAAACACATGTCTGTGGGAAGTAGAGAAGTGTCAAACTATACACTTTAACAGATATAGCCAGCAATTTCAAAACTTTCAATTTTGGAAAGCTATTTTTGGCTCAAATTGAAGAAGATTGAGGAACTGAAATTAGGGGTCATATGTTGGATTACGAGCTTAAAACTCTGATGGACAAAGTTTGAATCAAACTACACAATGGTCTATTCCATTCTGGCCAACTGTTCAACTCTCCTGCAACTATTAAGTGAATAGGGCTTGACTGTACAGTGGAATATACTAATGCTAATATGGGTTGATGTCCAAAGCGCATACTGTGTGGGTTCAACATGCAGAGAGTAAGTATAATCAACTTGACTATAATTTTCAAGGCAGAGATCCATTGTTTCCAATTCTATATTTCACCCCGAAGCCACCAAACCAGATTCTACAGTTTCAAGAACACCTGTCTCAAAGAAACATTATACCAACATACCCCAAACAATATAAAAGGAGATGGGAATGGGTATTGTGTCCTTGACCTCAAGCGTATGCGGTGGTGATTCCAACAAAATTGCCAGACCGAAGGGGCTGGGCTGACAAAATTGATTGCTTCATTTGAGTGGTAAATTTGACTGATACAATTCATATCATTCCAGTTGGAGCAATTGTTGGGACTGCACATTTGGTTTGAGCGAATGAAGAAGTAAAAGACAGCGGTAGTAACTGTGGAGATGATACAAGCATATAGTTATTGAACAAACCGGTGGATCTGGATATGTACAGGACTGTATATTGAGAGTTATGAGGATACTCTTGGCGCACCGATCATGAGAGTGTAGTCCAGTTGGGTGTTTCGTCAGGTGGGACATGAGTTGCAATGACAATGTGTAGAGCAATATGGCATTTATAGAGTTTACCAATCACAATGCTGGTTGGACAGTGTAAAAGCCCATTGGTCCAAAAGAAATATGGTACACTGCAACCTAAGGGAGTTGAACAACATTTCTGGTGGACCTGGAGGTTTGGTGTGCGCTGATGAGGTGGGAATCAGCATTGGTTTCCGGTGCGCTGGGAGGTTATGTGACAAGCTGAAAAAAGATTCAAATTTTGGCCCGTTTCTTCTGGATGCTTGCAAAGTAACTTCCCCATGCTCAGAGTGTCGCCAGGAGGGTCCGAAACAATGTCGATTTCTCAGAGAGACTTCTTGTGTACATTCCCATTACTCCGAGAGTCTCCCAGAGGGTTGGCATAAGCTCCAGGAGGGTTCGAAACAATATGAATGTCACCAAGATGCTCCTGGAGTACATTCCCATACTCTGGGTGTTACTGGCAGGTTTGGTGTGAACTGCAGGAAGGTTCAAAGCTATGCCATTTCCCTTGCAGGCTCCTGGAGTAACATCCAATGCTTCGGGAGCATTTTATATTTTGCTGATGTTGGCAGGCCTGGGACGTTCAAGCTCTTCTGGCCCTCAGCAGGCTGAATGTATTTTAGCCATGCTGGTTTGAAATGATCAAGCTGGGCTGGCAGGAGAAATTCATGATATTCTAGCCCTTAGTTGGCATTCAGCTGGCTGGACATGGAGGCTGTCAGCTGGAAAAAGATAACTGAGCTGTACTGGTGTGACCCAATTGAGTTGCAATGGCTTTCAAATAGTCGGATGTAAATGAATATAGTTGATTTACAGCTGGCTGGCAATATTGGAGCTGGGCTGCCAATGGGCTGAAAGGATATGATTTAGCCGGTCTGGCTACCGGCTGGTGGGATGCAATTCTGTAGGGTTGATTCTTGGGTGGCTGGAGATAGTTGAATTGGACTGGCTTTTGGTAGGCTGGATGAAATTGAGCAGGGTGGAATCTTGGCTGGTGGGATACCATGGAACCGAAATAGCTCTAGGCAGGCTGGAGATGATCAAGCTGGGCTGGCAAATGATCAGAGCTCGCTGGTAATTATCATGAATTTCATCTGGTGGGATATAATACAGCTGGGCTGGCAGCGTTGCCACCAAATACCATATACCATGCAAATAGAATAACCAGATGAGAATCAAAGTATCATAAGTGTCACCAGATATTTTGCGAAGTATAATGTGACTATGAGAATATAGTGCATCCAGAGTTACCTTAGCAGTGCTTTGAATTATATTGTTTCTGATATATATAGTACTCTGGCTACAGATATTGCAGGTGCTCCAGGCCCAAAACGCAAGTCTGGGAGGGCTGAATGTGACTGGGTACTGCAATTTTCTTCTAATATTAAACTCTTCAATATTTGAAAAGCATATACAGCTGCAGTTCAATCAATAGCTAATATTGAGCAGAATAATTATTGGATATTCAATATAGAAGAGAACAGAACCTGAAGAAGCTGGTAAACAAATTGGCAAGATCTATGACAGGAATAATAATAGTTTCCTTTATCAAGAAAGCAGAAGATAGCCTGGAAAAATTGTAACTAAATAACAGACAAAGATAATTAACAAAACAATTTCTTCAAATACCATATGGTCACAGAGAAGAAAAAATTATGAATGGAACAAGTGAACTATCTAGGAGACTATGAACACACATTGGCAAATAGAAAAAGGTGGAATAAAATACAATACCAGGTTACCATTCAAAGGCAGAAGCAACATTAATTGAATTTGAAAATGAACAAGTCCTATAGAAAGTATATATCACTAGTGATGGACTAATCTGCTGGACAGATTGATCAAGACCAGAGAAAAAACAAATGGAACATACTGTGATTTGGAAGGGGACTGAAGCAAGTAAATGAAAGCCCAAAAAATACTACCAGGAAAACAAGAAAAAATATCAGCGAGATACAAAATACTCTCAAAGCATTGGTCCAATGTTTGGGAGACTTCTGTATGCTTCTGGAGGCTGCTAAAGACACCAAAAGGAGGTATTAATATTTGATCTCTTTTTGAGCTTGTATGATATCTTCCGGCACATCATAAACCTAGCTGAATCCTACCTCACCAGTGTTTACCAAATCTCCTGATATTCTGGAATCACTTCAATATTTATTGAAGCAGTATTTCTATTGAGATATCAGAGACTTCTTGGAGTCTCGGCAACTTATTTGCTACCATATTGACCTTCCAGGAGTACCTGAAAAGTGGTTCAAATGCTATAGATTGTGGTATATCTTAGTGTTTGAACCAATAGTTCTTTGCACTGTCTAATAATCATTCATACTGATAAACTATAAATATCATATTACTGTACAAATTATAATTGGAACTCAATATTCCACCTCATGAAATACCTGACCAGTCCAAACTCCAATTCTTGGCACAATGAATGCAACTTTGTAACTTTCAATATACAGTTTAGTACAAATTCTGATCCACCTGAATATTCAATAACTATATACTTGCATAGTATTAGAAATGCTTCCAATCCAGAGGCTTCGGGTCATGTTCAGGTTGGAACTCAACTATTTCCAAGTCAGTGGTTTGGGTTTCCAGTAGAACTGAACCAGAAAAATCTGTCCAACTTAATTCAACATTTTGGAACTTCTCAAATTTCCAGGTTAATGGATGGGTCCAAAACAGGTGCATACTATTGTATATGTAACTTTTGATATTTTCAATTTAATCAAACAAGTGATTCATATCAATAATTTTGACCATTAAAAAACTTGCTTCAGTCAAATTCAATATCATAACTACAATTATGAAATATTTATCATAATTTTGTAGTTTAATTTTATAACAAAAGGAAAGACAGCCAAAACAATATTTAAATATATACTGTGATAAATTCCTGTATATTGTAGTATGTGTCAATCACAGACTCAATCATATAAATCATCTTACTATTGCCTACCTTTCACCCATCTTGTCCTGATCTGCTTTAATTTTGTCTTTATGATTTACTTGAAAAATATATAAATAATATTACAAAGGGCCCAGCATTGTGCATTCTTCTAATATGGTATCTGAATAGTCTTTTCATCATATATGCAAGAAATACAAAACATTTCTCAATTGTGACGAAGAAAATTAGAAAATAAATGATATTTTTGCCCCATCACAAGAAACAGACTACCAAAAGAAATATAAAATACAGATCACTGCTCTGCCATTGCTTATTCACTTTTAAATTCCATGTGTCCTGTCTATAGATAGGGATAGAGTTGATGATGGCTAGAGTTGTTGCATGCTTCGACTTTGGAACTGGCATGATGAAGTCCGTGATATTAGGGGCAGTATATACATATGGCTGTTCTGCCTCATCAATGATATCAGAATCATCACATATATCTATAGTATCTGAATTCTCAGCCTCCCCATGATTATCATTATGGTGTGAATTGTCCAAGTCACATTTCCAATGAAACAAAGCATCAGTATCAGAATTTGTTTTATCAGACCTAGTATCATCAGTTTCACTCAGATGGCAGTTGATGCTATGTATTTACTTGATGTTGAGACATTTGGTTTTGCTACCAGGGAGGTTGCTCTGTGATATGAATGATAGAAGAGGAAATTTTTCATGCATTGTGAAAGCTGCAATACTGTCATGTTAAGTAGCTGATCAGAATGCTTTGACTATCTTGTTGGGGCATGAAAAATAACCCATAGCTGTCATTTGGTTGTTTTGGGTACATAATGTCTTTTGAGTTACATATTGATTTTCACTACCCTACCACATCTTCAAAAAGTCACGAACATTGGCCATCCAGTACAGCTGTCTGTCCTCAGCCTCATGTATGATTTCAAAATTATTATCAGATATTGATGCATCTATTTGTACTGTATCACCAGCCAAAGACAATGATTACTTTTTGCAAACTGCCATACAACCACTTTTTTTCAAAGTATTCCACCTGTAGTTTTGACTGCCTCAACACAATCACATCTTGGCCAAGTCCAAAGATGGCTTCCCCACCAACCCTGTGGGGCATGATTGAGATGATACACTGCACTATATTGGCTGAATCAGTACACTTTGTATTCATATTTTTCTGCTGTTGCCAGCAATCAATCACATGGGATATCCAGACAGCCCTGCCAATAACTCTGTGGTTGGAATGATGATCATTAAGATTGGGATTAATTTGTTCCCAATTTTTGGGTACCTGGGTGGTGAATTCCAATCAAGTGTGGTGGCTGTCATTCAGCATGCTGTGTATTTGCAGTTTGCTGCAGTACAATCAACCATATTAGCAGATATAAAATACTCATTATCACTTAAAAAATCACATGGATTTCAAGAAAACTGACCTGGCCCAGCCACTGTTATGGACGAGAATGGGTTGTAATAGAATATTTATGAGATTTTCCAGTAGTCGTAAATTGATTTTTGATACAGTATTTGTACTCCATATATTTTATGAATACATCCTAATTCTGGGCAGTGAAAGAGCCCTTGCCCTCAGAGTTATCATCAATAGCCTTGTACCACTTTCTATATAATTATAACCTCCAGAATGAATCAAGGATATATGCTGCAATGAGGAGCTGTCTATTCCTGGGGTGAATTTGAGTAATATTTGGACAGCTTTTGGTGTGCAAACTTCAATACAAAGTATGGATCATCTTTCCACGGAGTTTTCTTCTTTGCCAAAGCATACATGATGTTATTAAAATAATCAAATATGTCAATATCTATGGTAATGACATAATGTGTGGTGACTGAACACCATTGTGACATCCAAAGTGTCCAGTAATGAAATGGTTTCTGCACTTCTATTCCATATATGACCATGAGCCAATTGTCCTCAGATATACATAAGAGCTGTTAATCAGCATAATTGGGGTTTTCAAGCCACTCTTGTTTAAACTCTTACAATCTGGATATCTGCTCTGGGAATTACAGTATTGAATTCCACTGAGTTTTTATATCCATGGTAGATAGTATAGGCATTTCAACTTTCAATTTCAGAACGATGAAAAACTCCATGCATTTTCCGGAAGTTAAAGTGATCAATGCTGCAAGCATTTGCTACTATATCAACAGTCAGTATTGAGAATTCAAGTATATATATCATGTAGTAACTATCTTTTCAATAGTTTTATCCAAACCAGGCTTTATGGGTGCCATCTTTGAGATTCTTGTATTTCTTGCCATCTGCAGCTTTTGGCTTTTGGTTACTATGGCACTCATATTTTTCCCAAAATATTTAATATACCCATTGGCTTCCCTTGACTGTGTTCAACCTTGACCAATACGTTACCCATGAATACCCCAATTCAAAGTGGAATGACCTGCACTATACATATTACACAATTTTGTAATACTGACCATTGAATTTCAAAGCATTTGAGTATGGATTGCAGCTTCCATATCATTGAATTGTTGGATAAGGCAGTATCAGTAGTTATACAGAGCATTCGACCATCAGCAAGGCCAAAATGTGCAAGTACTTCCTTTAAATGCTTGGCCAGTCGCACACTTGTATATTTGCCTTTAATCTATAGTTGTCTGTTAGTGGTACAAAATATTGAACCAAGCCGCCACGAACCTCTTCAAATGCAAGCTGTACTTCATGAAGGCACCAGTTTGGATCTATATAATAGCCAATAACCAACACAATCACCAATTCATTGGTAGATGGCCACCCATCCAACACTACACTGACATTTTTTTGTGTCTGCAACTGCTTTTTCATTGCGAGAATTGTGAGAGAGTTTTCCCTTGCACAAATATTGATAAGAGTACTGGCAGAGGTAAGAATCAAATAGTATCCTAAAGAATTGAATATTCATCATAACTGAAGATGGATTATAGCATTCCATGCACAGTTTGTAGAAATACATTCTAGTATTAAATAGTTCTTCCATATTTCTTGGTGGAATTCAAGAGTTGTTAGATTATTATCTGCCAGTTCTGTGCATTCTATCTGTTAATATTGTCAGTATGGTTTAGGATTTCAATCAGCCTGTGTTTGATGGAAACTACATACCACCATAACACCCTGACTGCCTTTCTTCCTAAGTACAGCTAAAGCTTGCTCATTACCAGCCATATCTATGAATAAAGTGATATCTGATTCAATTAATTCATTTAGCTCTGCATTGGATATCTCAGATTTGAGGTGTTTCACAATAGTACTTATTCCATTCCCCGATAGATATACAAGAACTTGGTAACAAACAATACAAATGATACCAGGGCAGCTGTTTTCTGTTTTTGTGCAATTGTTGTAGAATCCCAATATGGCTGCATGTTGGGAGCTTTTCCACACAATCATAGTTTTTGTTTCAACATCCATAGAGGTTGACCATTTGTCGATACCATGAGGAATATTGCATCCATCAACTGTTGCATAAGGACACATGCTTCGTTAGAGAAGTACATTATGTCAAGTTAGAATGAATGAATGTACTTTGCAGCTGCCATTGAAGAAGTATTTAAAGGGAATATACAAGTACAATTAAAAAGACTTCAAACTGTACTGCTGTCAAAAATATTCATTTGTTTATGCATTTTTGATGTCTTATATATCTGCTTCCATAGTCTATTGGTTGGATGAATGATGGACAGCATATCAGTAAAAATTGATTTGTCAATCAACACAGTCAAAACTACAACAACACTAGTACAGCCCAAAAAACCGAACACACTATAAACATTGTATGAATGCACATCATTGTTTCGCACGTGATGCTCACATTCAAATTTGCAGTCTACATATTGTGTTGCATATCAAAATCGTATTCGATGGTAACAGCTGGCTCACAGATATATTTCATATGAGTAAATCTTTCAATACGATTAAATTGTGATGTAATTCGTTCAAGTTCAGTTTCAGACGTGATTCAGTTAAACTTGATTTGTCGATAAGATAGTCAAAACTACCATCAAACTAATACGATATATAAAATTGCATCTGCTACAGGTATCGGGCAAACAACAATCATTGACATACTGTTGACATTCACATTGAGTTCTGCAGGCTATATATGAAGTTTCACAACAATAGCATATTTGAGTATAGTAGTAGGCTTTTCGATTCATTCAATAAGGACCTGTCTTGCACCACAGATGAATTGTGATTAGACTCCATCAAGCTTTGTTTCAGAGGTTGCTTAATCAAGAATGGTTTTTTGATAAAGGCTGCTAAAATGACAATATAACACATACCACTCCCTAAATTGCATTGGGTAGAGATATTCTGCAAGCAAAAATCATTGATACTCTGTTGAGACTCATATTAAATCCTGCAGTCTACATCTTAAGTTCTATGAACATTGCATATTTGTGTATAGCAACAATCTTTTGGACTCGGTTAATAAAAACCTATCTTGCAATATGGATGAAATGTAGTTTAATTTCTTCAACCTCAGTTAATGAGGTTGCTTAGATAAAATTGATTTGTTTATAAAGGTAGTTACAATTGCAATGAAAATAAAAACACACACAAATTCCTGTGCACTGGAGATGTTATACGACTGAAATTTCTTGATATTCTATTGATGCCTATCTTTCGTCCTGCAGTCTAAGTATTTTATTGCCTAAGAACAATTATTTTGATTATAAAAGCAGTTTCTCATACATATATGCCTTCTGATAAGGATAAATGGTTTTTCAATACCTTTGATAATTTCCAACACAGCATTTCAGAGGGTACTTAGATCGATTGCTTCACAATTTTTTGTCAATATAGGCTGTCATAACTGTAATAATATCAATGTATTATGCCTGGTCCCTCATGTGCAAGATGTTGTATGACCAAAATCATTGACACTCACTTTTACTCCTGTAGCCTATGACATATCACATAATTGTACGCTATTCAATTTTGAAGGCTTGCTTTTATGCTTATTTGATAAGCATATATCTTGTGATACAGGTAAATCATGTTTCAGTTCTTTCAATTCAGAAGTTATTCAGATATATCATATACCACTGATTTGTTGATAATGGCAGTTTATAAACTGATAGCACCAATGCAATATATCGGTTCCCTCCTGTGTCCAATACTGTGTGACCAAATATTGTGGAGACTCCAGCAACGTTTGCTTTTTCTTGTGCTGCCCACCTGGGTTTTTGCATGATTGTACTGTATTGAATTGTAAAGGCTGGATTCCAAGTATATTAAATAAGAATATATCTCACAATATAAATAAATCGTGATTGAATTCATTCAATTCAGTGGTTACTTGGATGAATCACTTACAACTGATTTGACAATAAAGGCAGTCAATACTTTCATAACACATATGCAATATATCTGTTCCCTTCCATACCAATCATTGTGTGACAAAAAATTGTTGATACTCCATTGACCCCCTGTAGCCTACTTGCCCTATCACATTATTGCACTCCATTTGATTGTGAAGGCTAGCTTTTATATGTGTTCAACAAGAATACATCTTGTGATTCAAATGAATCAGCATTTAAATCTCTGAATCATATCAGATATGGAATTCTGAGGTTACTGAAATGAATTTGTTATAACTGATATGTCGATAATAATATTAATATCCATTTACCAGCAGATATAATATCTGTATCAAAATATCTATTTTCTATCCATGATCACACCAGTATTAAACATTTGATAGATAGTTTGTCTAGCAGTTAAACTATATTTGGTAATATTATTTCACTTTCAACTCGCTTGGCAAGGCATAATGATAATGATGTAAGTATATAATATATATATTCAACTTTGGTTATCCAGCTGATTGTGACAAATATTCATTGTCACCTATGAGGTCTTTGGAAAATCACCATCATGTATACAGGGCTTGAGTGGCAGCTGATACAGTTGGGGTTTCATTTAAATTGTGTATAATGGCTGTCTTTTATATTGCGTTACTATGTGATCAGACTACAACTAGGAAGACAAATATAACAATGATAATATACAATTCAGATGGCATACAATGTATCAATTAAGTGTTTACTCTCATTCTGAAAATAATGATCCTGAATATAAATATACCGATAGATAGTATATCTTACATATCTGGTGTGGTTAAAATTTATATGTTCAGCTTGATCCCTGAACGTTCACAGTGTATTTTTTCAAATGCTGCTGAAATTACAGAGACCTAATATATACAAATATACGACTAAAATAGCAATTACACTTTAGATACTATTGAAAATAACAATATAACAATCCATAACTACATGATAATCTATGCCTACAGGCAATCACGTTTTGCACACATACATTCAAACATCTGTATAACAATTGGTAAGAGGGAGGGCATGCATGGAATTATTTCATATTGATTTGACTGTTTTAACTGCAATGAATTCCTGAACAGGCATTCCAACTCCTAGTAGCAAATTATTATTTTCAGGAGGAGAGGGTGGTTGGGCTATAGATGATGTGGCAGGATTGGAAATTGAATTTGGAGTGACAACCACTGAAATCTTCTATTCTGCAGTGCATACTTTCTATTGCACTGGTGAAAGTAATCTTCTGCACCTGCCCATCCCGGATTGGTCAATTTCTTGAGCTTCATTCAATTTGTACAAAAGATTTCAAAATGTTCCTGCACCAAGTTGTTCATTATAATGTCCACCTAGTCAGGTTTGTTGTAATTACTCAGCTCTGCATATTAATTGACTTATCCATCTTCTTTCTCATCTTCATTATCTTCCTTATCTGATGTTGCCACATCATCAAAGCTATCTCAAATTGCTTTCAACATCTCTTGAAATGTCATTTTAGTTGTTTCAGCCACCACTCTTCTTAACATTGTTTCTTTCTGTCATTCTACCACTTGTTCTGCTTTCACAGCCCTCTTGTTGCTGCTGTTTCACTTTCTACAAATTCTTCAATCTACTTCACCTTGGCTTTCTTGCTCACAAAGTTTGATCCAGGTCTATACTCTTCTGCATGTCTTTTTTGGGAATAGAGACTATTCAAAGCACCAAATACTCAGATGCATTCCGCCTCGACACCAGTCTTGCCTTTGTTTGCCTGATAATATCGTTTTGTGGCATATATTGTCGATTTTCTGTATTTGCCAGTTGGACAGTGGGGAAAAGGTGGATCTTTATGGTTAAAAGTTCAATCTAGTTTAACTATTGAAATAATAATACTAGCAGGCACAACAGCAGGAATGGCTTGGCACTATGCTCAATCTCAATGCAATATCTATTCAATATAACTGCAGAAACTGTTTTTCATGGTATTGCTTCAGTTCACATGGCAATTACACTGAACATACAAAAATTTGTAGCTATTACAACAAGTATAATATTGCCAGCTGTTCATTTTTGTTTATTATCATCAACAATTTCCATGGTTTGTATAAGGCCTACATTCTTGCAAATGTGCTGCCATCCATAGCTGGGTCCAATATGAAATGGTTTGATATAGAATGACAGCTTAAAATTTTGATTTAACTTGAATTGACAAAGTTTCTATATATTCTTCATATTCTCCCTCTTCTCCATACTCATATTCTTCTCCCTATATTTACAATTTTGTCAAAGAATGGTTCAACTACAACGATCTATATTGCACAGTTGATCTGAGAATGAATCAATATGTATATCTGCCTCCATTCCGAATACCTCAATTCCGCAATCTTTGGTCCAACAGTGTGCACAGAATTCCCACCAAATAGCCATCTATATTGCAATGAAAAATATGTATAAGGACAACAAATTGAAAATTGCATGCAAAACTGGTGCCTGGAAATAGTGGGAAAACCATATAATAGAATGTGAGTTATATAATCTATAAGAATGACAGTCAATCAATAAAATTCAATTTGCTACCATCTGCCCAGAATTACCGAAGCAGTTCAACCAGAGCTGAAATGGCAACCGACTACGGTCTACCAAGGCATATGCCTGAACACTTTGTGAAATAGAACCCCATCATATTGTCAACTCCAGAGTGTATTTAGACAAATTTTCTGACAAATGACATTGGAAATTGACACAGGCTTCTTTAAGCATGTTGGAGGAAGCCACTGAGAAGTACATGAATGAAGTAAATGCCATTTCTCACTATTAAATTTTCATTGCAGTACCTGGAATGATAGTATAATTTTACCATGTCTGCAATCATGGCCAGGCAAGGTGTGCTTGTACAACATAAGCAGATACATATACGCATTGCACTAATCATGGTGAATATGGAACTATATGGCATATTACATACTGGAATAGAGCAAGCAAAAAATTTGATCAATAAGCCTTGGGCAGTAATTCAAGAAAAAATGACACTGGGTGTTGACATGCCAGGCCATAAAAGTATAAAGGTCGTTATCAAAATGCATCTCTCCATGATTTATGATAATCACTTTGATGGCTGCTTTCATTGCGCACATAAGATTGCTCACAATCCAGAAATCCACTTGAGGCCCAAAGGCCTAAAACCTGGTACTAGAGCAGTACCAGCAGTATAAGCCACACCAGCAGTATTGGCAGCACCATCAGTATTGGCAGCACCAACTGTATTGGCAGTGCCAGCAGTATTGGCAACACCTGCAGAACCAGCAGTGTCTGTAGTCCAAGCAGTATCTGTAGCACCAGGAGTTTCCATATATTAAGCAGTGCAAATTGGTGTTCAAAGAATATTCAATCACAGTTTTTGAAGCCAAAATGTCCCAGATAATGATACTGATATTGAAGATTATCCCAGATTTGGTGGCTCCAGTACTGATGACACTATCAAAGACATATCTGGTATTAACTTCTACTGCTCAAACGAATAATTACTAATAACTGTTTTACAGACAATGATAAACTTGACAACAAAATTGGAAATCTCAGTGAATAGGCAAGTGGGTTTATTGGGCATACTCAAAGCTTCAATTTGCGGTGACTTTTTGAATATTATGTGCATCATTTTTATAAAAACATTTCATTTTGATATTCAATCAATTCAAACAGTCTCAGCTGCCAAAGATATGTAGCGGACGTCAAATGGAACGTAGAAGCCCAAATTGATGCGTTACAAAACAGGTTATCCAACAAACTTCAGAACTCACTACAACACACTGATAAGCCAGAAAGCCTT
>WHVE01001161.1:0-26660 GCA_015178995.1 Trichophaea hybrida
CATCACTAAAAGAATCTGAACGGAAAGAATAGCTATTTAATGCGTGTATTGTTAAGGCTTGTTCTGCTCCCCGAGATGGTTGATGCCTTTCTACCCTCAAAGAACCCAAGGTCATTATACCTTCGTCTTCGCATTCTAACAAATACTTCTATCTACGCTCGTCTCTAGAGCCCCAGCACCGTAACTATCTTCGAATCAATGCCCGTTCCTTTGCAACAACCGCAGCCTCCATCTCTCGATCCTCAATCGTCTTTATCGTTATTAGATTATAATCAGACCATCGGTATTCTTTATGACATCACGCTTGCAGGCTTGTGCCTCCGAACCAGTGGTATCATTTTGATCTGATGACCTCCAGACGAATTGGCCTCTTTCGATTTGATGACCTCCAGGCGAATAGACCTCTTTTGATTCAGAGCAGCTTTGCTGTTCATAGTCGGCCCGAATTCTTAGGCCTTCGGCAATCGACAGCTTTTGGCTGGCGCCATTCAGTTGTTTGCCGGTTGTCCGTTCGGCGTCAGCTTCCTGGGCTATGCCATTCAGCTGTTGGCTGGCTCTTCGTTTGTTGTTGGCGATTCGGAACAGAAGCGACTGCGACCATTAACTAGCCGTCGATGCTTATCGATGGTGTGGGTGTTCGTTTGCTAGCCATCCGAAAAGATTGGCTCGGGCATCCGAGACGCGTGATAGCCGACGACGTCTAATCAGGGAAATCACGGGTGATCGAACATGACCCCGCTGTGAACTTGCTAGGTATATCATAAAGCAGGTATAGAGATTGTTAGAGTTAAGATATAAGCAGTTCAATATCTCAAATAATGATAGGTAGCAGTCTTAATTGCTAACATAAAACAAATAGATTGCTATTGAATAAGCAATTCAGATACTGAGACAGGATTATAACTGGATACAGAAGATATTGAATTAGTATGGAGTCACCTGAAACAGTGCAATCATAATCTATAACAATATATCTAGTTGTCCGGATGGTATAATATACACTTTGGCAAAGAAAAATACTTGGTGGTAACAGGACATATATATGGCTTGGAAATTTATATGCAAAACTCTGTTCAATGGTGATTTTGAAGTGACAACAAAGACAGGCATATTCATCATTGTTGAAAAAATAGCATATCATTTGAGCAGTTGGAATCATTTCAAAAGTAGAATACAGCATCGATTTTCAATTCTGCAGGCATGAGTTCTTTCGCTGCCTGGTACAGGAATACTTTCACAACTTTATGAAATATATTTTCAGTTTTAAAAATCCCATCATAACTGACAAAAAACACACAATACCAACAACTTTTGATCTATTCAGCTCCTATCAGTTTCTAGCCTAGGTCAATCGTTTTCTGCTTCAAATGATTGCTCCAGTGAAGATTAGTATTATATATCGTCAATCATGGCACAATATACCCCTGAATACAGTTTTTGTTTAGTATATTTATTGATTACCACTATAATCAATTTGAATTCACCATTTGAGGTATTCAAAGATTGGACATGAATTAATTTCATTCTTAATTATGATCATACTGGCTGCAGGATAAATAGCTGGATATTTTGAATATCCAATATGCTGATTGGTAACAACTATAGGAAAAAATCAATACAAGGTTTTCCAATTTAACCAATATAGTATACAATCTTCTCTCTATTATACCATATGGGGTCAGTGTGTAATCTATGATTTACTTGGTCAATATATTATTGGATGATAGCAGTCAAAAACAATATGTAAAATACTTCAAAGAAAAGTTGTTGTTTAACAGTTTGACAGAAAAAACTTGGTTTATTTGCCAGTAATAGATCACAAATAGATTTATCAATATCTTAAAATTATTATGAAATCATGAAATATACTGCACAAAGAAAACTGTACAGAATAGCCAATGTTCTTAACCGTTGGATGCTATATCTGGGTTGTAAAGATTTTCAAATGATGCAGAAAAAATCACATCAAACAACAAGCAAATGACAATGATGGTCTATACACCAAATACAGGAGAGACAGTGGAAGAATTCGGATTGTGAATTGAATATAATAGTGTTGCAGTATTTCAATTAACTGAAAAATCTCCACTTATACTATTCAGATTGCAGATTGATCTTTCTGGTAGCCAAACTGAAATCAATATCCATCATATTTGTAGGATTGACCTATATGCTAGTAAAAGCAATGATTATATTTCCCCCTAAACTCTTTCTGACACTGATGAATGGTGATATTGGAATGGTGATTTGCATAATATAAATAATAATAAATATGATCGATATGGTAATAATAGAAATAATATATCTATAAGATAATTCTGGTCGTGTTCATGATGCAGAACAGACAGATGTATAAATCTATCAAAATATTACAGGCTTTATTTGAACAGTTTGAATATTGCAGTGCAATGTAACTTTAGTCAGCATAAAGTCTAAACCTGTCACTATGTATGATATATACAAATCAAAAGGTAATGAGCAGTAGTAGAGCAGTATTTTATAAAGTATCATTCTTTTGGTTTTCTATTTCTTGTAATAGAGTATATGATATATTGTATAATTTTTTTGATAGCTATTGCGAAATAATTCATATTTTAAGTATACATTGTACAAAGATAGATAGTATACAATATTCGATATACACAAATACTGGACCCATTCGAATAATTTTTATACATTGTGGAAGTTAAATCTTAAAAAAAATTATATTAAATATCAGAAATTTGTACAGAATATTGACAATATTGAGAGAATGGACATGACCAGAACTAAAATATTTATGACGATTGACACTTACTACAATATACTGGAATTGACCATAATACACTTTCAAATATAGTTTTAAACATTTTTCTTCCAATTACAAAGTTAAAATACCATAGTATAATACCAATTTAACAAATTGTAGTAATCGTATTTAACTGAACCAATGGGAATTATATAATTATTAAAATTATTAATTTGAATTGCTTATTTGATTCTATTGAGCATTTCAAAAGTTCTCTATAGAATATTATGTACTTGATTGTGAACCAGTTTAATATCCTGATTATTTGGACAATCCAGATCATACCTGTTGATTGGATACTACTGGTATTCCAAACCATTAAAAAATAAACCATTTCATTCTAATCTGAACAAAAACTGGATACTTGATATCAGGTCTTTTACTAATACTAACAACTTCCAGTAGTGGAAATATTATTATGCTAATTGTTATTATGATGCTAATTGTTAACTTCCATTCTGGATATTGAAAGACAAATTTTTCTTCATGGTGATTCAGTTTTCATAAATGATACAAATATTGATATCTTGCTCTATGATCAAAACTTCGGACACCATTTAATGTGACACCACCAAATAATATGTGGTAGAATTGACATGAATGTTATGTGATCCAATCGTATATCAAATAAAATTGTGATCAGGAACAAAACCACAATATGCCCAGGACATACAGAGATCTGGATTGCAACAGTTGCTTCAGACAAATCCTCTTGAGCCATATTGCAGCAAAGTACAGCACATGTGTATATGTGACCTCTGGAGTTGCGCTAATACCTTCTGCCCGAATATTTCTTACTGATATAGCTATGCAGTACACTCACATCATTCTGATGCACTATCCCTTTCTGACATAGCCATGCAATACACTCATATCCTACTTATCCTGCATCCCCTAAAAATGCAGCCATGCAGTGTGCACATTTATTTATCTACAATACAAATTACATGATGCCTGGGTGCAATGCACACCTTGACCAGGTGCAGTATTCACTGGCTGCAAAGTTCGTATGATACCTGGCACAATATTCAAATCACTGGCAATAGATACAGTGCAGATTGCAGGATAATCAATATTAAAGTCTGAATATTGGAGTTTTCTATTCCAAATACCTCACATTCAAAATGCTATTCTTCATGTTGCCACCACCTTGAAATACATCCTCTCAACCACTTTCTGCTTCACAGTTATCCACCAACTCCAACTCTGCATCCATGTTCTGATCCTTATCGTCATTTTCATTCTCATACTTGTCCTTATCCTTGTCCTTATCTACCTCATTTTGAACCTTATCATCCAGCTGCAGGCCATGGTATCACTGAGCACAACTTGAGCCACTGTGAATGTCATCTTGCTTGTTTTCATGATCATTCTCACCATCTTCAACCCCATCCTTGGCATCAAAATACAAGTCTTGAGCGATGGGGATACTGATTGCTGAAATGATTGGAGTCTCAATGTCCAGCTCCATCAACAGAGCTTCTATTGCAGTATTATTTGACACTACCTAACATACTTGGGTAGCAGTGTGTAACACCGGGAGCATCACTCCAGATTTACCTTGTCAAAGGAGTATCCATACATAATTCAAAACTGCTTCGAATATAGGTCAGAATCTTTGCCCAGGATGGGAAAATTACACAATGAATCTGAATGAAATGAATAGCTTTTAATGTGTATATTGTTAAGGCTTGTTCTCCTTGCTGAGAAGGTTGATGATGCCTTTCTACCATGAAAGAACCCAAGGTCTTTATATCTTCGTTTTTGCTTCTAACAAATACTACTATCCATGCTTGTTTCAACAGCTCCAGTACATGACCACCATCAAACTAATGCCTGCTCATTTGCAACTACCCTGGACCTGCATCACTCAATCCTCTATCATCATTAGCGTCAATCTAATGATAATAGAACCATCTGTATTCTTCATGACATCAAGCTTGCAAGCTTGTACCCACCGGCCAGTAGTATCCTTTCAATCTCATGACCTCCAGGTGAATATATTCCTTTCAATAGGGAGCAGCTTCGCTGTTCACAATGGGCACATATTCATTAGGCCTTCAGCAGTCATCAGCTTCCTGCCTGGTGCCATTCAACTGGTTAGCAGCTGCCTGTTTGTAATCAGCAAGCATCAGCTTTTTCGCCAATATAATTCAGCCATTTGTTCATTGTCTGTTTGTTATTGGAAATTCAGAGCAGAAGGGACCTCAGCCATTAACTAGCCATTATTGTTTATCAATGGTGTGGATGTTCAATTCCTTGCCATCCAAGAAGATTGGCTGTGGTATCCAAGATAAGTGATAGCAGATGACAGCTAAACAGGCAAATTGCGAGTGATCATACATAACTCTGCTTTAAACTTGCTATGTATAACACTACCCCCTCTCTTAGTGAGTTCATCTCTGAATGACCATACAAATGTGTTCTTCTTTGCCTTTGGCAAAATATGATCCATTGCACCGAAGTAAATTATTTGAAATCCTCGATGCAGTGGTTCTGCACAGACTCCCTTGTGTAAACAAATCGATTTGCTTACATCCAGATGAGACATATGGCAGCAAGCAGCATTGATCAATCAGGTTGCATCCAGTTAAGAGACTTTGCTTGTTTTTTTTTTCTTTAATTTGGAACACTCTTGACCCCACGGGCCTGTAAAACCAAATCTTATTCTTCTTTCATGATCTGGAAACATTGTGACCCCTGGTGCACCGAAAAACGAAATCCTGCATCTGGTGTCTTGCTAGCTGTCAAAAACCCTTTGTGGGGAAAAGGTACTAGCTCAAGCTTTTATTCAATCCTGTTGTCTTTCGTTGCTTGAGAATTGTATTCATGATACTCCCTGAGCAGTCTCATGTCATCAAAGGTCTGTTAAGATTCCTCAGGTGAATCTACTTCATCTGAATACCCCTTCCACTTGACTAGATATTAAACCCATCTTGATTGTTTGCTATGCTGGCTGCCCATGACTTCCTCAACTCCATAGACTGTCTGATACTCTTAGCTATCGATATCACAACCCAGCTCATTTTCCTTGGTGGCAGACACAAGCTTGGATGGAGGTCAAGTATGGTTGGTAATGAGTTCATAGGATTCAAGGAGTAATTTGTAACAATGCATTGTGAATATGCCATCAATTTGGTAACTCAAGCTTAATAGCGATGGGCATCAGCACCTCTCAGACCTTGAAGGGCCCATGAAGCTTTGCATCTAGTTTCCTCGATGGTCTTTGAATTGACAGGTTCTTCCCATTTAGTATAATGAAATCACCAACCGAATACTTTGGATGCTCCTTAGTATGCTGGTAATAGTACTTTTCCATTGTCTTCCATGTCTGTGCTAAGCCTTTACACCAGAGTCCATGCATACTGGTCATCCAGTGAACGTAGTTTCTGGAAGCCAGATTGTGTGATTCTGCTGCAATGGGCCAATTCATTCAAGGATCAAACCCAAAGTTTGCAAAGAACGGTAACAATTCCAAAGTGGTGGTGCATGAGATGTTATAGGCATACTCTACCAATAGTCACATCTCAGACCAACTATCCTGCTTGTAATTGCAGCAATTCCACAGATAGCATTCAAACATTTTGTTGAACCTTTCTGTTTGTCCATCTATTTGAGGGTGGAATGGCAAAGACATCTTCAATCTGATATCAAGAGCTGTGACCAATGAGGACTAAAATGAGGAAGTTAACATAGAGTTCTAATCTGACATTATGTTTGATAGTAGACCATGAAATCCCCATACATCTTTCGGAAAGATTTTGACCATGTCTGTTGCTCTCTTCCCCCCATCTTTCAATTGAATACAGTGAGCCATGTTGGTGAATTGGTCAATCATTACCCATACCAATGACCATCCATCCCTTATTGGAAATTCAATGGTAAATTCCATGGCAATCCAGTCCTATTGGAAGTACCTGAATATGAGAGGTTGTAGGAGTCCATGGCGAGTATGACAAGTGGATTCATTCCATTTGCATTTAGAGCATGAGTGGACATAATCTTCGATACATTTCTCCATTTCCAGGCAAATGAAGTTTCATCTGACCAGCATTGTTGTTTCATTCGGCCCCATGTATTCAGACATCTTTGCATTGTGCTCTGCTTCCGATATCTTTTTCTTCAACTACAGATTGTCTGAAATCCACAGACTGTATTCAAAATTCAGGGTTTCATTTTTGAATGAGATATCAGGGCTTCAGTTTCCTTCCATAGTTTGGATATACCCTTCTTATCATTCAGCATCATTATTAGTAGCACTGACCACTATTTCTAACAGCCATGAATTGAACTGGACTACTGGAATTGCTTTCAACTTTGCAGAACAAATTGCAATCGGTTAGCCTGGTAATCTCATTTGTTTCTTCAACTGCAGATTGTCCGACATCCCCAGTCTGCCTTCAAAATTCAGGGCTTCATCTTTGAATGAGATATCAGGGGTTTGGTTTCCTTCCAAAGTTTGGATATACTGTTCTTATCATTCAGCATCATTATTTTTGGTACTGACCACTGTTTCTAACAGCCATGAATTGAACTTGACTACTGGAATTGCTGTCAACTTTGCAGAACAGATTGCAATCAGATTACCTGGTAATCTCATTGCCATTACTGGCACTGTGTGGCTTTTAGAAGTTACCAACCGATAGGGTGTCAAAATGTAGTGAATTTGCTGATTTTCAATTTCTTCAGCACTACCTCCCCCCGTTGTAGGGTGGTACTCCAAACGCCTAGATCATGTATCCAGTTTCCCATTGAAACTTCTTGATCAGTAGAACATTTTGAAATCATATTCTGGTAATTCTCGAGTTCAGCAGGCTGGTCTCCAATTCATGATCATTATAGTGGTGAAGTATTTATGATCCTTGTCATTAGTGAAGATACTGATTGGATGAGCTGATTCTTCATAATGATGTCTCCATTGTTTGAACATAGATACTATGGCCACCATCTCTTTGTCATGGATTTCGTAATTGATCTCAGCTTTACCCATCTTGTGAGATCGGTAGGTAATAGGGTGCAATTGTCCATCAAAGATTGAGGAGAGCACTGTGTCAATTGCAATATCGCTTGTGTCAGTTTTAATCACAATTGGCCACACAGGCTAAAAATGTTCCAATATGAAAGCCTTTGTAAAGTGCATCTTCAGCATATCAAAGGCTATTTGATTTTGTGGATTTACTTTTCAGTCAAAGTTGTGTTTTATTTTCTTGGTTAGCTCCATTAAGGGGTGACATATCTTTGAAAATTCTTCAATGAAGCATCAATGGAAGTTGGCAAACCCAAGGAAAGACTGGACTTACTTGGCAGACTCCAGAATCTCCCATTTGAAAATAGTATCAATTTTGTGCTCTGACCTACTAACATAATCTCCCAATATGAGATACCCATGGAACTCAACTTGCTTCTTGTGCCATTCATACTGATCTGGTGCTATAGCCAAGTTGTTTGCCTGTAATCATCAAAGAACATCTCTCATTGATGCCACATACTCTTCTTCATTTTCATTATAAATGAAAATATGATCCATGTAGACTACTACTCTATGATCGATCTGAGTTTGTAGGATCTCTTTAATTATATCTTTGAATATCGCTGGCATGTTTGCCAATTGAAAGAAGATAATTGGGTATTCATAATGTCCATATCATAAATGAATTGCTGCTTTCCATTCATCACTGGATTCAATTTCAATGAGGCAATATCCTGCCTTGAAATCAATTTTGGTCATCATTCTTGATCCAGCAACCCTTAGGATTGTGAATAAGTAACAATGGATATCGGTTGGTAATTCTTACACAATTTAACCGTTGTAATCCACGAACAATTGTATGTTTCTTCCATGTGGCTTTGGAATGAAGACCATTGATAAACCCTCAGGTAATGTGCTTGGACAAATCTTCCCGGAATCACGGATGTCTTTCAAATATTCTTTCATGTCTGAAAGTTCCTTTTCTGACAGCATATTGATGGGACCACATGGAGTTTGTTTCCCATCTTTCAAGTCAATGGCATAATCTTTGGATCCATGATGCGGAAATGCTTTTACATTTTCTGCATTGTATAATGTTTTGAAGTCTCTGTATTGCCATAGAATATGCTCTATCCAAATAATCTCAATCTTGTGTACCGCATTGACATACATTGAATGAATCGCCCCGATGTGTTGAGAATAAGAACCAAATTTCCAAATTGAATTGTCATATTCGATTGAGAACAAATATTCAGCTTTCTTTGTACAGTGTTGGTGGCAGTGTTTCGATATACACAGAAGCATACTATTATCCTTGGTATCTCTGCTGAGTGCTCCATACTACACGATCCTCTGGTAAGGAAATATGAAATAAGATTAATTCTCCATTGGACTATTTTTGAAGGGTTATTTGGTATAATGGAATTCATACTGCAGGGTAACAGGGAAGGAGTGCTACCAACCTGCTTCATCTACTGTTTCCCCATCACTAATGGAACACCCAGTCAGCCCACTATTGTGACATTATAGGTGTATTGTACCAAGTATCCTAGAGCACTCTTTGAGGGATATTCTTCTCATCTTGACAGCTTGCAAACATTTGCATAGTGGGTTGTGAACCACCCTGAGGTTCAGGTGGTAATTCTTGCTAGGGTTTCTTAGATACAGGCTGAGGTGCACTGTACCCAGCCTTGCCATTTCGATGTTTTCTGTTGACGACCAGATTTAACTGCCTTTCGACACTGCTCTGGCCACAATGGGTCATAGTTGTAAGTGGATGAGAATATAATCATGTTCAATTTGTTTGTCACTGGTCACACTTGGATGCTATATAACCAGCATATGTGGAGTATTGAACTCATCCTCAGGCACCGTTTTCTCAAACATCAGAATAGTAAGTTTATTCCACATTGAAATGCTAAGCAATACTAATGACCATATTGGCAAAACCAAAAACCCAAAAGAAACACATACATTTGTACCCATATAATCCGAAAGACATATGAATATCTGTGTCCATAATTATTAAAAACCGGAGGTATTGGTACCCAGAAACCTATAGGAAAGACCGCATTTCTAAAGAAAAGGCAAAGAATCTCAATTCATTCGTGAATCTGCATCCTGTCAGAATCAACATTGTAAAGCCCTTGTGAGCTTGAGGCTGCTGCCAGTTTCGTAATTTAATCAGACAGACTTCTGGGCTTCACCTTACAAGAAGAAGAGGTGGTTACTTCCGGCATTTCCACCTTAGGCATCTAGTCGTTCTTCTTCTATACTGGAGGAGACCTTGATGGCATTCTGCCGGAATACCCATTGATGCTCCAAAGAACTGTGGTGGTTGCATTGGATATGATTGGCTTGGGCTTCCAGCAAAGATTCCGGAATGGCTTTTAGCACTACATCTTTGTTCATATTGACTGCCTTAGGATCCTTCTTCTCTGTTCAAGGTTTCTTGGAGTCCAAACCTTTTGCATTGTACTTCTTTCATTGATTCCCCTTATCATCATCATCATCATCACACTTTCTGTTATTTTACTTTTTGTAATTGGGCTTTTGATCATTGTAAGGGCGTGTTTCTTGCAGGGTTCTCCCATATGCGCAGTCAATATGATTGAGCAATAATGTGTATTGTGCATTATTGTTTGGTGTAATCTTCAAAAAAGATATTTAAACCTTGATTTCTTTATTGAATCCACTGTATTGAGTTACTTTGCAGTTGGAACGGCCGACCTTCTTTTACTCCAAGAACCTGGATTCAACCCAGACAATACATTCATTACAACACACCCTGGATTTGAGCTACTGATACCACCTTAAAACTTAAGAAAACACAATAGGACAATTGCCTATGTGGCCAAAAACAACCCTTATATCAAATGCTCTCCACGTACCGACATCAGCCAGGATCCTGATATTCAAGTCCTTGAAATATCAATCCCCTCAATTGCACCAATCACAGTGTTCAATATTTACAATGAACATGAAGGCGTATCTAATCTCTACACCATTCCAAGAAGTTTCACCAAAATCCCATTGCCTTAACGATGCATTATTGCTGGTGATATGAATGCCCATCATACATGGTGGAATTCACAAATCAAAACACCCAAACGCGCTGACAAACTTGTTCAGATGATGGAAACCAATAACTTTTCCCTCCTGAATGAACCAGACACCACCACATACTACTACCGAAATGGCAAAGGAACCTCCATTATCGACTTAGCCTTTACCTCACAAGCCATCCATGACTCGGTTACAAATTGGGCCATAGATGACAACGCATCAACTGGTTCAGACCATGCAATAATACGTTTTGATATCTTGGCAGAATCTGAACTTGTTACCACTGACTCCAACACGATAAGATACAACTGGAATAAGACAGACTGGGATTTATTCTCAAAAACTCTCCATACACTCTCCCATGCCTTACGAATGGTCTGGCAATACCACCATGAACAACCATCCAAATCAAACCTTGACATATCAGCCAAACTACTCCAAAATATGATTCTTGATGCAGTCAAGGAATCTACCCCAGTTCTCCAGCTTACAACACATTCAAAACGCTGGTGGACACCCCAACACAAAATCTCCCGGACACAGATGAACCGTGCCAAGAAGTGGTGGAAGAAAACCCACCTCGAAAGTGATCACAACACATTCCAAGCTGTTCGAAACCAATATTTCCGGGATATCCGCACCTCCAAGGCAACAATGTGGATTGAATTTTTAGCAAATGGACAAGGCACAGAGATATTTACCGCCCTCCTTTATACCAAACCCAGGAAAACCCAACGAACACCACCCTGACATTCTCCAACACAACCGCTGTAACTTTTGAAGAAAAGGCTGTATTATTCCGTTCCACCATGTTCCCACCCCCACCAGTAGCACCCTCCGCAACTGATATCACCAATCGACCAACTCTACCATGGGTTACATTTACCCCAACAGAAATCAAACAGGCAATTTTTACCTCTGCACCGCATGAAGCCCCAGGACCCGATAGGCTTCCCTTTTACTGCCTCGGGCAAGTATGCCTAGCAGCCACTGAACAATTCAGCAGTCTCTTCGCTATTCTTGGAACCACTGGATATCACCCTACCTGTTGGCGACAAGCAACGACTGCGATTATACCCGAACCTGGAAAACCTGATTATTCAATACCTAAGGCCTACCGACCTGTTGCCCTTCTCAATTGCCTTGGGAAGATTCTCAAAAGTTGATGGCAAACCGAATTGCATACATGGCTGGAAAATACAACCTGCTACACAAAAATCAAATAGGAGGACGGAGACAACGCTCTGCTATAGATGCTGCAATGGCACTTATACATGCAATTGAACAAGGAAAACATGCAATGGAAATCACCACTGCCCTCTTTATGGATGTGAGTGGCGCATTCGACAATGTATCCAAAGACCGTCTCCTCCAAACTCTACGACAACTGGGCTACCCGACCGGAATTCAATCATGGGTCGACCACTTCGTATCCGACCGTACAACAGCACCGGCATTTGATGAACAAAAGAAAGACCTCAGCCCCGTCCGGACAGGAATTCCTCAGAGATCGCCTGCATCCCCAATTCTATTTCTCCTCTATCTCAGTCCTCTCTTCTACAAACTCACCACCCATTACCCTAGCTCCTGGACTCCAAGCTACATTGATGATGTTGCAATTGTTGTTCGAAGCAAATCAAAAGCCTATAATGCAAGATGCCTCAAGGCAGCTGCACAGACAGCTTTCAAATGGGCAAAAAACAATGCGGTACGATTTGATGACTCAAAGTCAGAAATGATGCACTTCCACAATAAACAAAACAGTGATACCTCCGATGACGAAAAGATCACCCTATCCAATGGCACTACCATTTCCCCTGGTACAACAGGCATCGGCCCAGATGTGGTAAGGTGGATTGGTATTTGGTTTGACAGAAAAATCAACTTCAAACACCATGTCATGCTGAAGGCCGCAAGTGGCAAAAGAGCCCTTGGAGCCCTCAAATCACTAGCCAATACAGAATCAGGACTAACCCCCAGTGCAGTCCGCCAACTATACAATGTGTGTGTTGTACCTGTCTGCGACTTCGGAGCTGAAGTCTGGTGGATGGGCCAAGCAACATCTCAACAGAAATTTGAAACAGTTCAAAATATGGCACTTCGGTGCATCCTTGGAGCCTTCCGCACATCCCCAACAATAGCGCTACACAATGAAACAGCTCTGCCACCAGTAGCTGTTCGACTTGATCACATGCAAAGAAAATATGCAATTCGAATACTTACGTTTCCCGAAATGCCTCCAATCCGACAACATTGTCCATTGACTTACCCTCCATTTCATGAAACCCCAGAGTCTAGTAACACAACCGGACCATGGATTTCATGGGACAGTATGCAACAAAATAACCGCAAATTTGAAACACGTCTTATCCAAACCTTATCAACCCTCAGTCCATGGATTTCCAACAGCTCGGAGATTGAAACCTATTCAACCACAGCCTACCCACCATGGATTGAAAGTAGAGTAAAAACACAAATTAATCCGCATTCAAAGGAAGAGGAAGCAGAAGCCCACGAAGCCCAGTATGCAATGTTGAAACAAGATAACCGAAATATTGTTTGTTATTCAGATGGATCTATGTTGAACGAAAACTTTGGCGCAGGAACAGTAGTTGAAATCACAGGAGAAGATGTCATTGAAGCAACCTATCCAATGGGCCATCAACAGGAAGTTTATGATGCTGAATTACTTGGAATTCTTAAAGCTGCACAGAAATACTTTCAGATCTGTCAACGTAATAACCTTACCAAAAGACATATATGGATTTTCACAGACAATCAAGCTGCCATATGACGTCTCAATACTCTCAAACCCGCCCCTGGACAGTCCACTTCCCTGGCACTCTCCAACATCGCCAATAACCTCCATGCACTCAAAACTACTATCTCAGTACAATGGGTTGCTGGCCATACAGATGTACCTGGAAACAAACTTGCCGATAAGTTGGCAAAAAAGTCCACTGTGGAAAAACCACCTACCTACTATAACACCTCATTATCGTACCTCAAGAGGGTAACCCGAGCAGCAAAAATGCAGGAATGGGGGATTGGTGGATGCGACATCCCGCAAAAGGAAAGAACTATATTGGAACATTCCATACCAAACCAGACAATATTTTCAGAAGTGGCAACCGCCAGTTTGAATCTACTGTCACCCAACTACGAACTGGACATGGATACTTCCGCAGTTATCTATACAAAATACCAACCAATGCTGTTCACTCTCCTCACTGCCCATGTCGCTATAGAGGTCCCCAGTCACTGGAACATCTTGTACTAGGATGCCCTTTATACCAATGCAAAAGACAAACCATGCGGAAAGAGATTGGAGTTGTACACCCTCGATATCTCTGGAAGCATCTTCTTTATGCCGACAAAGCAATGCAACCTTTGAAACATTTTCTGCACGACACACATATAGCTACTCGAAGATGGTACCTGGGCCAATTCCGTGAGGATGAACACCTTGGGCAGGGTAACATCCAAATTGCAGGCCAGGGAACTGTGAACGATATGGTGGAGGAACATGATAGTGAAAGTGGTGGGGATGATGGGGAGAATGATGATGAAAAGGAATGAGAAGCAGAGAGTTGAGAGGAGGATTGAATTTGAACGGGGAAGGGAGGAGGGGGTAAACTCCAGGGGGATAACCCGCATGATATGCAGGACCAAGCCGAATGAGACCGACAGATATTTTATTATTGTATGAAGCGTGTTACAAACCGCTATGATTTATTTGAAATGTCTTTGTAACTAGAGCAGGGGTGATAGGGGACTACGGAGCGGTGCTACCTAGCCAGGGGTTTTTCATTTTTCCTTTGTTCGGTTTCATTTGTTGTTCTTGTTCTTGGTTATTTGTTTGTACCTCACAGGCCATAGCCTGCGGGCTGCATGCCGTATGATGAATAAATAAATAAATAAACACTGTATTCAGCCTGCTACAATAGAGTTCTTGATAAACAGATATAGTTGTTCAAGTCCTTCATCTTTACAATGTAGTCCTGGATGTCTTCCTTGAGCTGCAATATCTTCATTTTGTGTAGGCAATCTATTTCTTCCTCATGGTTGATGAATTGTTCCTCCATTGCGCTGGTGAATGCTGACCATATGTCAACTTGAAAATGCTTTCTATGCTGTGTTTCCATGTTGTTGTACCAGTCCAAAGCTTATTCTTGAAGGATACTTCCAACCAAGATGATTTTATCATTGTTATTATTATAATCATTCTTGAAGTATCTGGGATACTGATCCACTCCTGTGATCCAATGGTGGTAGGACCCCAACTTGTCTGTTGGGTTTCCCTTATACTTGTAGGAAAGTTCAATATTTTGCTTCTTGCTTGGATTATAAGTTCTTGGTAGTTGGAGGGATACTGCTGGTGGTACAGAAGGTGATTCACTATGATACGTTCCAGCTGGTGGTTGCATTGGTGCGAGGATATTGTGTCCCCTATCAGCAGAGCTGGAGCTTCTCAAGTGGAAGCTGGAAGACTTGGAGTCCGCTGGGGGGTCACCTCCAATGCCTCCTGATCTGTATCGCATACCATGCAGTTCTGGAGTCACAATCTCTTCGATCAACATTCCAACACCATTACTTATGATATATGAAAGGCAGAATCCCTGCTCAACAGGCTTGGTATTCCCTTGCAGTGGTATCAATTCTAACTAGGCTAGTAAGGATTCCGATCATTTCATACATCTATCTGAGAGCTTCGTCTGCAAGGCTCCAGTGAATTCTTTGAATTTCCACTCAAAGTCTTTCATTATCATTCACTTTGCCATCTTCCTTTCCCATTCCACGTTTTCCGCATGTCACTGAACTTCCTTCTCCGTCTGTTTTGATTGCTGACAAAACTTGGTGTATTGCCGAGACATATGTTCACCATCTTCTTTGGCTTTTATCTGAACATTCCCCAGCTCCTGGGATTGGGTATGAACTTGGAGGGCAAGGAGTTCTTGGGTACGTACCCTATAATCAAGCAGAGTTAAAAGGTTTCACCAGACTGTTCCAAAACATTAGATTTGCTTGCTGAGGGCTGACCGCAGCTCTTCATAGGCTGTGGTGGATTGGGCTGCTAGGAGGTTGGCCACAAACACTTGGAATTGGATTACTGAATCAAAATGCTTCCCTAAGTGAAATCTATTCGTCTTTTCCTCAGCTGGATACATTGTATCATATATCTCGTTTTGCCTAATGATAAATCCTTTCAAAGCTTTGGCCAGTCATGTAAGGACTATCTGTATCTCGAAATTTTCACCCCATACTCTCTGAATAAGGACTTCTATTTGCCCAAGCTCCGTATTGATTCTATCCAATGTTCCATAACCCAGCCTGGTATATCTTTTCTTGTGATTGGCTGGTATTGTGTTACCTGCTTCTCCTTGTTGCTGGATAGAATCAACACATTTTCCCTTCTAACCACCATATAAGTGTCAGTCATGCTGGTATCCAATCTGGAAATTATAGGATGATTAAAAATTTCTCAACCAGAATGGTGCCAAAGGAAAGGAATTGAGCCCCAGATTTTGGCTGCAGTTGTATCAATGGCTTGTAGTCTGGGTAGAAAGTATACATCATTCAAGACCAGCAGTGTGGGAATAGATAGCGACATAGAGATGGTATAGAGTTAGAAGGAATTCACCAATTCAAATGATCAATGGCTGTGACAATAGATGGCAGAGTAGCTGCCAGTCTGCCCATTGTCATGTGGGTTCCTCTGCAGTTGTGCTCACAATAACACTCTTACTGATCTTTCAACATGACAAGTAAGCCTTTATATCTAGTTCAATGATTAGCAAAGACTGGATTGTCGATACTTAGGCCTCCTCCTGGTCTGCCTGTGTCTTTCCAGAAGAGATTCGACAGATACGGCAAATCAGGTGTGTTCAAAATGTTATCTGTGAGCAGTTCATGTGTTTTGTTTCGAAAAGTGTCGATGCTATTAAAGATGTTGAGAGGTTGGGGTTCCGCAAGCTGCAATGGGATTCCAGCTAAATCGAAGAAGTCAACATAACAGTAACTGTTGAAGTCATATGGCATCAAGGTCACTTGATGTATGTGCATAGAAAGAATACCTTCCTTGGAAGCATTTCTTTGCTAACAATATGATGTAATACCATGAGCATCACTCCAGGTTTACCCAGTCGATGTAGTATCTGTACTCATTTCTGGACTGATCCAAAGGTAGGTTAGAAGCTTTACTGTGAAAGTGAAATCACCAAATAAATCTAAAAAAAAAAATAGCATTTGAATAGATATATTGTTAAGGCTTGTTCTCCTCGCTAAGAAGATTGATGATGACTTTCTACACTCGAAGAACTCAAGGTGATTATACCTTCGTCTCCACTTCTAACAAATACTGCCATCTATGTTTTTCTCTAGAGCTCCAGTACTGTTACCACATTCAAACCAAAGCCTGCTCATTTGCCACTACTACAAACCTCTATTGATTGATCCTCCATTGTGTTTAATGTCAATTTGATTATAATTAGACAATTGGTATCTTTAAAAACATCAACATCAACAAAATCAATCGTCCGGTCCCGGAAGCCCCAGGACCCTCCAGTGGTTGCAGAGGTTGATTTTGAATAATGTACTCTGCAGAGCCTCAGGGAGCCTCCAGGAGCACCAGTGAAAAGTTCTGGAGCATCCAGAAGCGCCAGTGAATAGTTTTGGAACCTCCGGAACCATCAGTGCATGGTTCCGTAGCCTCCAGCACCACCGGTGTAAGGTTAGGGAGCCTCCAGGTGCATTGGTATATGATTTTGAAGTGCATGAAAAACTTGTTTGTGCTTGAGTGCAACCTCCAATGTGCTACAGTGGCACTAGTATTGGAACATAAGTGCCTAAAATTGTAGTTTCTATTGAAATCCAACTATCTACACTATAAACACACTTGGACTAATACACAGAAAAATATAAAATTGCCTTGGAGAGAGATGACCGATCTCCAGCAGGCTTGGAGAGAGATAACATTATAGATCTCCAGTGGGCTTGGAGAGATATGACGAGATGGATTTGCAGCAGACTTGGAGAGATCAACAACATGGAACATCGGTAGGATTGGTGAGAGATGGCCATGATGGATCTCAAGCGGGCTTGGAGGGAGTTCAAAGTGAGATGGTTGAGATGGATATCAAGCGGGATTAAGGTGGCTGAGTATGAGTGATTGTGAGAGAGACAGTCTCTGAACTGGTCACTGCAAGTAAGGGCAAGGCACAATATGAACAATTGGTGCCAGACCTGGCTTGGGAGATGTCAACAAACGATCATGCTGCCAAGTGAAGGAATTGCATTGGGTAGAGAGCAGAAACTGTATATACAGTACTCGACTGTACATACGGTTCTGGTATGGGAGTGAGCGAATAGGTAGCTGCCGTTGCATGTAGGGAGCGAGGCCAGGGGAGCGAGGGCCTGACTGAGTGTGAGTGGAATTGGTGCAAGACCTGTGGCTTGAGAAATATTATCCCATGATTGCAAAGCCAAGTGGAAGACTTAATATTGCCAGGAGAGGAGTTGGTCGCTGAAGCCGGCTACAGAGCTTTGTTCCACAGTGTACAAAAGTGATCGATGGAGCAAGGACACATGACAACTGGCTCATGATGTTAACTGCCTGATGACTGGCGATACTGAGGGGGGCAACTTGACTCTGGAAAACCTGGATGAGACGAGGTTGAGCAAGGGGACAGGAACGAAAGAGAGATATGATGAATGAGTGTTTGGGAGCTGCAGAGAGACACAGATGGACCTGAGAGTTCAGTTTTGTATGAGAGCAACTAGAACACGATTTGGTAAGTTGCATTCGTATTCCCGTTTGATCTGTTCAATAGTCAATGGGCTACACCTCATAAGGCTTGGTTGGCCGAAATTGCACCTCTGATTTGTTTTCGACCTGCGAGTTTGGGTTGGAAGATAGGGCTTGCCAAGCAGATTATACCAGTTGACAGGTGCAACCTACCAGTTCGAGACCTAGTTTTTCCCATACCAAATCAATCTCTCAGAGCTTTCTTCCATCTCTGGTTTTGCTGCAGTTCTCCGGCTTCCATCCTCCTTTTCTATCTTTTCTTTCAGTCACATCCATCCTTACCAGAGTTAATCGCTTTCTCTGCGGTTTGCCTGTCAAGCCAGCTCTCATCTGTGCTTACTCAATTGATCACTTTCTTATATTGGGTGGTGTTTGTCTCTGCAGCCCGCTGTAGAGACAGACTGCACTCTATCCAAGTTACCTTCTTTACTCAACTTGGCAATTGTGGGATAACATCTCACATGCCAGGTCTTGCATCCATTATACTCGTGCTCTGTCTGGCCCTTGCTCTCTGCAGCCAGCTGCACCTGCCAACTGTCCCTTGATGTATCGATTACACTCGCAGTGTGCCTGGCCCAAGCTCTGGGCCGCTGGCTATTGACTGACGCTTCGGACTACCTCTCATGTACTTGCTGCCATGCACTGTACATCCAGCCTCTCCGCTCAATTCAGGATCAGTCCTCCACTTAGCTTCTCGATGTCTGCTTGTCCATCATCAGATCATCTCTCCCCAAGCCCGCTTGACAGTTGTCTCTCATCTTCCTTGTATTCATTCAAGACCCTATATATTGTACATATCAATAGAATCAAGATTTCACCCTCAACAAAAGCCTGGGCAAACATGAACTTGAGAGCGCCACTGAGGGCTTAGCATTTCAGGAGCACCGAACAACTCAGGAGCACCTGGAATTTCACAACAGATGTGCATCTCAGGAGCACCTGGAATCTCAGGAGCATTGAGTATCTCAGGAGCATTGAACATCTTAGAAGCAGCTGGGATCTCAGGAGCATTGAGCATCTCAGGAGCACCTGGGGTCTCAGAAGCATCTGGGATCTCAGGAGTATTGAGCATGTCAGGAGCATCTGTGATCTCAGGAGCGCCAGGGGTTTCAGAAGCACCTGGGATCTCAGGAGCATCGAGCATCTCAGAAGCAGCTGGGATCTCAGGAGCACCAGGCGTCTCAGAAGCGCTGGAGATGACATAAGTTTGGAGCGCCCCAGGTGCACCGGACCTGTCAGGTGCCCCATGGCTGTTATAAGTATCCAGATACTTAGGACAGCCCAGCATCTCTGGTGCACTGGGAATCTCAGGAGCCACAACAATCACGCCATCTCGGATATGTTGAGCATGCTAGCTGTAGTTTTCAGACTTCTGAAACTCAGGTCAGATGCACCGACACCTTCTGAAATAGAAATCAAAACAGTCAAGATTTCAAAACCACTTGGCTAGAGCTCTACAAGGGTCCAAAACTACTCAAATATCCCCAGAATGCACCCAGAGTACCTGCCCAAGCTCTGGGTGTCTCCTGGAGATTGGCTGAGAGCTCCAGGATGGTCTGAAAATTTACCAGTTCTCCAGGTGGCTTCCAGAGTACCTTTCCATGCTCCAGGAGTATCTGGGAGTGAATGGGAGTACGCAGGAGCCGACAGAGCCTCCTGGAGTTAGTACGAATGCTGCAGAGTTATATTGCAGTTTCCTGAAGAAGCTTGCGGACATGTGCCTCCGGATCAGTGGTATTCTTTCCATATGATGACCTGTACACAACTAGGCCTTTTTTGATAGAGAGCAGCTTTGTTGTTCAGAGTTGGCACAAATTAGTTACGCCTCTAGTAGTCATCAACTTCTTGTGTGGTACCATTGGGCTCGTTGCCAGCTGTTCGTTTGTTAGTGGCAAGTGTCAACTTCCTTGCCCATGCCATTGAGCTGTATGTTGACTGTCAGTTTGTTGGCAGCAATTTGGAATAGAATTGACTGTGGCCATTATCTAGCTGTCATTGTTTATCAATGGTGTGGGTGTTCATTTGCTAGCCATCCAAAAACATTGGCTCTGGTATCCAAGGTGAGTGTTAGCCAAAGCCATTTAATCAGGTTAGTTGTGGGTGATTGTATATGACCATGCTGCAATCTTGCTAGGTGTAACACAGTGGCTGACATATTATTTGCTCCAGTTTCTCATATAGAATCTGGTTATTGAGAGCCATCTATGTGGATTTGATTATCTTCTTTGTCAATAGAGATGGGAGATTATTTGAAATATTCATGAACCCAGTGTAAGTATCTGCAAAATGTTAAAGCAATCATATCAATTGTAAAAGTCATACTTACCACTACCAATATCCCGATTGAAGTAGTACTTCCACTTGGTCTTTTCACTTGGTTTCAAAGTCATTGTTGTCAATCTCTGTTAGACCTAAACCTCTATACCTTTGCCACTCCATCAGCATGTGATATAATGCTGTACATGTTGACACAATCAGTGCTGGGGGTGTCTGTTTTCAAATCCAGTCATCAAATTACTTCAAATACATACCACATTTGCCCAATAGCTTGAAGAAATATAGATATAGATATTGTGGAATCTCCTTGGCAAGAAAGTAATTAGCTCATTCCATAGTAAGTATTGGCAATGCTGACAGTTGCAGACAGGACTAGTGTTGGCAACAAACTGCTCCAGTTGGTGAAAATTGATGAACCAGTTTGATTCGCTTGAATGGGATGAGGGTTAGGGTTTGTCAATTCTGGCAGAAATCAAACCAAGCCTGATTGAAATCAATTTGGTTCACTGTTTGCAACGAACTCTTGTCAGATTTTTGAGTTCATGCGAACCAGTTCACGAACTATACCCTGATCGCTCATAGAAGCTTTAACTTTTGTGCATGAGTTTCAACTTGCTGGTGCAGGCGTAAACTGCCATTTGAAAGCTAGCCTAGCTTGACGATCTCCAGCCAGCCCCTGCTGAATTTTATGCAGCCAGTCGAGAGCCAACCCAGCTTGACTGTCTCAAGCCAGCCCCAGCTCAATTGCATTCCGCCCAGTTCCATCATCTCCAGTGAGCCAAGAGCAATCCAGTTCATTCGTCTCCAGCTAGTGTCTGCTCGATTACATCCAGCCAGTCGAGAGCCAACCCAGCTCAATCTTCTCAAGCCAGCCCTGGCTCGATCGCGTCCAGCCAGTCGAGAGCCACCCCAGCTTGACCATCTCCAACCAGCTCCGGCTCGATTGCATTTTGCCTGTCAAGAGCCAGCCCTGCTCAACCATCTCCAGCTAGCCCCAGCTCAATCGCGTCTAGCCAGTCAAATGCAAGTGCAGCTCAATCATCACTAGTCAGTTGAGAACAAGTATGGCTCCCAGTGATTCCAGCCAGCCATAGGCCAGCCTGGATCCTGTCCAGCACGTTCATCTCCAGCCAGCCAAATATCAGCACGGCTCGATCGCAGTGAAGTGTGGTTCCAAGTGTATCCACGATCTACCTTAGTATAGTTAACAATAAATTTGTGAATCAAGTGTGTGACAAAAAATAATCAATTGACTACCGCGAGTTCATGGCGACTGTAAACGCACATAGACCCTTGTATAAGCATGAAATGGGTCGAATAAGCTTGTATGATGTGACCGATCATGTTACAATGTCGCATCGTATTCGTAGTTGGCAACAATAAAGCATATAGTCCCTTGTATGAGCATGAGTATGTTTGAATGTGCTTGTATGATGCCACCGATTGCGTAGCGATGTCACATCACATTTCTAGTTGGCGACGATAAAGCACAATCGAAGCACATAACAGCACATATGAGCTTGAACGAGAACTAGTTTGGTTGTTCCAAGCTCCACAAACTTCACTATGGATCCCTCACAAACCGCTTACAAACTGCCAAGCAGCATGGTTTGATTCGTGGCAAATCGAACTGAACTATTGGTGGCTAGAGCCCATTTAAATCGAATTCTTGGCGAACCAAGCCATGGTTTGATTCAACTCAGACTGATCCGCTATATTGCCAACACTAGACACGATTCACCTCAGACTTGTTCGCATGATCACACTGGTGCACAATGAATGTAAAATCTGACAGTAGTTGCTCAATGAGTATGTGGTATTCATCATCTTCTAAATGATGTAAATTGTATAGTCTCCCCACATGATTTCATGTCGTTTTGATTATGTACGATCTGACTGCATTGCAATGGTTTTGGATAAGACATATTGCCAGTTAGTGCAAGAGAATACAATTCAGGAAGATATTTAACTATATTGAGTCACTCCATCTGATATTCCAGTAAGCTATCATTGACTGCTTCCTGCATGTATGCCTTGGACCAGCATAGGGCAACTGACTTTGTGTGAAAATACATCAGCAAGGTCTATCATCCAGTCCCGAAAGCCCCGGGACCCTCTGGAGGTTGCAGAGGTTGATTTTGAATAACGTACTCTGCAGAGCCTCTGGGAGCCTCTGGGAGCACAGGTGAAAGGTTCAGGAGTATCCAGGAGTGCTGGTATAAGGTTCTGAAACCTCCGCAAGGGCAAGTGCACAGTTCAGTAGCCTCCAGCACCACCGGTATAAGGTTAGGGAGCCTCCAGGTGCACTGGAATATGATTCTGGAGTTCATGAAAAACTTGTTTGTGCTTGAGCGCAACCTCCAATGTGCTACAGTGGCACTAGTATTTGAATATAAGTGCCTAAAATTGAAGTTTCTATTGATATCCAACTATCTACACTATAAACACACTTGGACTGATACACAGTGGGACAGAAGACAAGCTTGGACAGAGATGACGGATCTCAAGCTAGCTTGGAGAGAAATAACAATATGGATCTCCAGTGGGCTTGGAGAGATATGACAAGATGGATTTCCGGCAAGCTTGGAGAGATTGACAACATGGAATACCAGTAGGATTGGAGAGAGATGGACATGATGGATCTCAACCAGGCTTGTGGGAGTTCAAAGAGAGATGGACGAGATCGATATAGAGTGAAATTCAGGTCGCTGAGCACGAGTGATTGTGAGAGACACAGTCACTGAACCGGTCGCTTCAAGTGAGGGCAAGGCACAATTCAAATGATTGGTGTGAGACCTGGCTTGCGAGATGTTAATGAACGATCACGCAGCCAAGTGGAGAACTTGCCTTGGATAGGCAGCAGAGGCTGAATGCATAGTGCTCGACTGCTCATACAGTTCTCGTATGGGAGGGAGTAGATAGGTATTTGCAGTTGCATGTAGGGAGCGAGGCCAGGTGAACGAGTATCCGATGCAGTGTGAGTAGAATTGGTGTAATATCTCTGGCTTGAGAGATAATATGCCACAATGGTTGAGTGGTATGGAAGACTTAATGATGCTAGGAGAGGAGTTGGTTTCTGAAGCCAGCTGCAAAGTTGTGATCCACAGTGCACAACAGTGATTGATGGAGGAAGGACAGATCACAGCTGGCTCATGATGTTAACCGCCTGATAACTGGCAATGCTCAGGGGGGGAACTTTACTCTAGAAAACCTGGATGAGAGGAGGTTGAAAAAGGGGACAGGAAGGAAAGAGAGAGATGAGGCATGAGTGTTTGGGAGCAGCAGAGCAACAGAGATGGACCTGAGAGTTTGGATGTCTATGCAAGAAACTAGGACACAATTCGGTAAGTTGCATTCGTTTTCTTGTTCAATTTGTTGGATAGTCAACAGGCTATGCCTTATATGGCTTGGTTGGCCGAAATTGCATCTCTAATTTCAATTTGACCTGCGTGTTTGCGTTAGAAAATCCAGCTTGCCAAGCAGATTATACGAATTGACAGGTGCAACCTACCCGTTCAAGACCAAGTTTTTCACAAAAAAATCCAAGCTCTCAGAGCTTTCTTCCATCTCTGGTCTCCCTGCAGTGCTTCCACTTCCATCCTCCTTTTCCATCATTTCTTTCAGTCACATATATATTTACCTGAGTTGATCGCCTTCTCTGCGGATTTCCTGTCAACTCAGCTTTCATCTGTGCTCACTTGATTGATCACTTTTGCATACTGGGTGGTGTTCGTCTCTGCAGCCCGCTGCAAAGACAGACTGTACTCTGTCCAAGTTGCATCCTTTACTCAACTTTGCGATTGTGGAATAACATTTTCCATGCCAGGTCTTGTATCAATTACCCTTGCACTCTATCTGGCCCTTGCTCTCTGCAGCCCGATGCACATACCAACTCTCCATTCATGCATCAATTACACTTGCATTCCATCTGGCCCTTTCTCTGTGCAGCTGGCTATTCACTCACCCTTCTGACTACCTCTCATGTATTTGCTGCCATGCACCATACATGCAGCCTCTCCTCTCAATCCAAGATCAGTCATCCACTTGGCTTCTCGATATCTGCTTGCCCATCATCAGATCATCTCTCTCCAATCCCGCTTGAAAGTTGTCTCTGATTTTCCTTGTATTTTTCCAACACTATATATATTGTACATATCAATAGAATAAAGATTTCACCCTCAACAACAGCCTGTGCAAATGTGAATTTGAGAGCGCCACCAAGGGCTGAGCATTTCAGGAGCACCAAGCAACTCAGGAGCACCTGGGATTTAACAACAGTGGAGCATCTCAGGGGCACCTGGGATCTCAGGAGCATTGTGCATCTCAGGGGCACCTGGAATCTCAGGAACTTTGAGCATCTCAGGAGCACCGGGAATCTCAGGAGCATTGAGCATCTCAAGTGCACCTGGTATCTCAGGAGCATTCAGCATCTTAGGAGCACCTGGTATTTCAAAAGCATTGAGCATCTCAGGAGCACCTGCGGTCTCAGGAGCATTGTGCATCTCAGGGGCACCTGGAATCTCAGGAACTTTGAGCATCTCAGGAGCACCTGGGATCTCTAGAGCATTGAGCATCTCAGGAGCACCTGGGATCTCAGGAGCATTCAGCATCTCAGGAGCACCTGGTATCTCAGAAGCATTGAGCATCTCAGGAACTCCAGTAGTGTTGGCAATGAACCAAGGAGGGATTTGATTTGAGTGTGATTCGAAATTTGCGAATTTCCGCCAGTCTCTCACGAAGGGGTTTGCGAACCATTGCATTTTGCACGCAAAGATGTAAGCGAGTTCTTTTCCAATTGGCTTGAATTTTATTTCATCGTGTAGCGCATGAAGTCACCTACAAGATAAAGAAAAATTCAAGTCAATCAGACAAGAAATCGCATACTTATCTTCATTTGAAATTTGGGAGGGAATCTGGTAGGGTTTGAACAAAAATCTTGGCAAGGATTCGGTTCGAACGAATCAAACCGGTTCATCAATTCTCACGAACCCCTGTGGTTTATTGCAAACACTATGCACCTAGGATCTCAGGAGCGCCAAGGGTCTCAGAAGCGCCAGGGATCTCATAAGTTCGGAGCATCTCAGGAGCGCCAGACCTCTCACAAGCCCCAAGCATATCATTTGTTTCCAGATACTCAGGAGAGCTGAGCATCTTGGGTGCACCGGGAATCTCAGGTGTCTCAACGATCACACTATATCAGATGTGTTCAGCATGCTAGCTGTAGTTTTCGGACTTTTGAAACTCATGTCAAGTGCGCCAACACCTTATGAAATAGAGAAAACCACTGTCAAGCTTTGAAAACAACTAGGCTAGAGCTCCACAAGGGTCCAAAACTGGTCAAATATCCCGAGGATGCTCCCGGAGTATCTACCCAAGCTCCGGTTGTCTCCTGAAGATTGGCTGAGAGCTGCAACACAGTCTGAAAATTCACCATTTCTCCAGATGGCTCCCGGAGTACCTTCCCATGCTCTGGAAATGTCTGCAAGTGTACGGGAGTGTACAGGAGCTTCTGGAGCCTCCAGGAGTTAGTACAAATGCTCTGGGGTCATTTTGCATTTTCCTGATGTAGGACATTGGGAGGCCATAGGTGATGAGAATATATCCATATGTGATTTAAGAAGAAGAGGTCTGAATCAAGCTCAGGTACACCTGGAGAACCTCATTTTTCTTATAGGAAGCTCAAGGTGACACAGTGGTTCACATCAAAGGGGCAACCTGTTCATTCTCACTGAAGATGAGGAGCACCTGACCTGTTA
>WHVE01001162.1:0-26608 GCA_015178995.1 Trichophaea hybrida
TCTCTCAGGCCGATTGTCCTCTGACTCACCTCGGCATAGTCTCGGCAGCAGTTAATTGAATTCAATGGATATACTCATCCTGATTATTGCCACTGCATGACAGGCCATGCTTCCGAGGCTTTGGCCTTTGGTTGCTCTACAATGTTGCTCTTCAGCCACAATTCCACTTGAAGCTGGCTGCTTGATATGTGTTGGCTTCACACGGCCATCGATTGAGGTCATGATATATCGACATATATTGGTACATGCTTGTTCGAGCGGTGGTAACCAACTCGTAAGAGTGCCTTAGGGTTGTACTCACACAGTAATCAAGTATGCTTCTGCTTTAGGTGCATCAAGGAATGCATTCTCCAGTTCTCATACATTCAACTTCCGAATTCACGAAAGTATTGAATTTATATGGGGATTGGCTAGTATTTTGGCAGGTATTGTTGTAGCAAAGGTCAACTTGAAGGAAACTATGTCATTGGCCCAACATCCTGAATCCCCTGAAGTAGTGAGTTTCATAGGTCATCGATAGGGCTTGTCCTGAGCCATGAAGACGTCTTGTCAATTACCGTGGTGACTTTGTTGTATTCTCCCAATACAACAAGTCAATATGCTTGGTTATGATGATTCTCGTAGTTTTCCACAGTGTTTAGTGAGATTGTCAGATGCTGTTCGAATGGTGGCGAGCTGAGTGCCAGCTGCCATCACTTATTGTGCAGAGAAACAAGGACATCATCCTGAATCAGTGGTGTTTTCACAGGTTGTAATTGGTATATATTCTGATTGATGACTGTACTTACAATGTATGATCAATCCAACTATTTATCATGATTTTTCGACGGTCTTGTTGTCCGGGTACAATGAGTCGGTAATAAAGCCTTATTGCCAACCTTGAAGGCCACAAGTGTTCTACTCTCAGCAGTCTGCTATCAGAAGCGCGAATCACCACTTTGTACGTTTAACTAGGTGTGTTCTCTCATCTCATTCTGGTGTCTCTGACTTGTAAGCATTTTCTATAACGATTATAGATACCCAGCAATTCCAGTATGCCTGCACCCTCAATCGCATAAGCTCTTGAGCTTGGGTAGCCTGATCCTCATATATTGCATTTCAAAATAGACACACATCTGCTTTGATCAAATCACATTGCATTTATCCTTGTCAGTAACGACTGTCAATTATCATTAGGGATTGTTTGGATGCTCTTGGCGATTCTCTTGGTAGAGATGTTTGACTTCTCATCAATTCTCTTGGCTAGACTCTCAGTGGTCTCTCAACTAGTCATTTGGTTGGCTTTTTGGCAGCCATTTCGGTAGCCTTCTCAGTGGTCTTCTCATTGGTCATCCGGTATCTATTGATACATCCAGCAATAATGGTAATAAAATCTTTGATGCTATTGATCCCTCTGAGATGAGGTTGACATGTATACAATATTTGTGGGGTTAAGATCTTTCATGGGGTAGCCATTTTAGCTTTCCCATCCTGGTAGTCCATATAATTCATACAGGGGCCATCTGCCCCGTTCGGTGGTAATCCTTGATATTGTAACCATTGACTTCTCGTCATGTCCCAGGTACACTAGTATCTCAGATGCACATTTCAGTGATGGTACTTGATTCTGCACTTCTGGTCTGGTGGCAATTGTTTGCAGTAATGGTTGTTTCTTTCACTTCCAGTAGAGCTATTCCCTGTTTTTTAAGGTCTGCGCTCCATTGAAAACAATCACGTTATGTCGGTATCGTATTGGTTTGTATGCATCATTGAATCCCATCGATTTTTGCTGATTATTGCACTTTGTATTCCTATTGTGGCTCGGCACAAGTAACATCGGATCGCAGCTGCGATCATCGCTCACATCATTCCATTGATTCGGCATGTATCTGCATATTCGCATTTCTGCTCACAGTTGAAAGCTTCGTAGCTTATCGTCATGAAAAGTGAAAGTTTTTTAAGGTAAAGAGTATAATTTTCAATATTACTTTGTATATCGCCATCGAGGCAAGTAGACATATTGTTATCTAGCTTTGGCTATTTGTTTCCAGACATTTGTTCTCTGCCAGCTGATTCTGAAATGTGCAAATTTGCACTGCTGAGATTCTGTAAGCATTATAATGTTTGCATTAATGACCTTCATGATAGTTAATCCAAGGTCAACATCTACACAATTGTCACTCTTATGCTGCACCTTGCAAGTCTTTCCTGAAATCACATATCTAAGGTCCGAGATGTATCATATCGTGATGTGTAATATTTCATTTCCATATCAAAATCAAAATTGAAGATTTGGCCAATCAAGCCCAAGGTTTCTCCAAAATGGCAATTGATCTGCCCACCCAGGCTTGAAAACATGAAGTCAATATTCAGTGATTCTGGCACGAAGTGGTATATCTCTGGTAGGTCTGGATTCAAGATGTATTCCATCGAAATAGTGACAGTATTTCGTCAGTTGTATGTGGATTCAGAGTTGCCAACAGTCATTGCTATGATTGTTAGGGGGATACTGCAGCTAGATGTAACTTATCGATATTGTTGTACCGACTTATGGTAAAGGCGTATTTTGATTCTAACGATCCAACTAAAAATATGGAATTCGATTGTGACGCGTTTACGTCGTTGTACGGTGTGTATAAACACGGGCATCTATTGCAGTATGGCCCTTTTAAAAGTCGTAGCTGTCTTGGAGGTAATCCTCTGACGACTCGTCAAAAGCGACTTGGGAAGGAAGTTCACCGGTGTGGAAATAATGGTAGTATTCTACCCAAAGGTTATTACGAACAAGGTATCGGGCTAGGTGTTCGTATTTGGCTCGAGTGTTTGCTTGAGCGTGCAAGATGCGAGCGTAGAGAATCTTTTGGTCGTCTGTAATAGACATAAAATGTATTGGTGAATATTCTTAAGGTAATTAACTTAATAATATTTCAGGTGGTTTTTCCGCTGTTGTGTTCTGACTGTGGTTTGTTCGACTGTTGCTTGAATCGTTGTGTTTAAACTTGTGGGTTTAAGGTGGTCTTTTATAGGTGAGTATTTCCGCGTCAAACCATCCTGCTAAGGGGTGACGGTACTTCTCTGTAATCTATGATGTGTGTGTATAGTACTATCTCAATAACACTCAGTCCACCGTGGTGGGTGTTCACATAACATCCGATCGTTGCTTCAGAGCCGATCTCGGTAGTTAACTGTGGAGAGTTCCGTTTGACAACGTGTGGTTGCATAAGCCCCCACCAGGAGTTCCCAAAGGTTATCCTGCATGTGATGACGTTGCTGACATACATATCGGACCATTACTTCGTATTAGTTATCTTTCTTCGTATTGATTGGAATAGTGATCAATGATTTAATGAGCTGCCAACCCATACATTGCCACGTACCTAGTGTCATCGGGTCTTATCCGTGTTCCCCGTAGGGGGTGCCCTCTATCAGTTATCGTGTTGTAAACACGGCAGAGCTGGGGTTCGACAGTCTAGATCCAAACACTTATCTTTTAGGTAGAGTCAACTACCGGGGCGCAGTTAGCTTATCTCCTTTGCTTGTTCTAGCTCTAGAGATAGCAAAGTCCCGCATACTAAGATAATAAAGTTTGTCCAACCAAATCCATGAAGCTAAGCACGGGTATGGTTTGTCCCAGTATTAGCATGATAATAAAGATAACACTGGTCTGATCCGTAACGCACAGCTGATCCGAAGACCCCTGCTCGGCAGTTACATTGCTTCGGCAGTATGGTTGGTGTGTCCCATGCCTTAGCCAGTACTATGGGTTGTTACCCCCAAGATTACTGTCTGATCGAGTGTGCGTACTGTCTCCACACTGGGTAGCTATTCCCTATGCTGAGACGTAGTATTGTAGCATAGACTATTATGGGAATTTCACCCGGCTATGTTGAGCCGTCTGCTAACTCATCAGTAGACATCCTCAGGGGTGTAATCTTAACCGCTGATTCATTTTTGAATAGCGGCAAGCCTGGGAGACTAAGCCTGATGTACTTCATACGCATGCTAAGGGGAAACCCCTAACAATGATCTTCTGCATTCGGCTCATGCTTCTTATGGTCAATTTGTCTGGCATCTGGCTGCAAAATTAGTGTGTCGATCGTTTCAGATATTGGGTTGTGCTATCAGTCTGTTAATTGTCTCCGCTGTATCGGCTGGTATATGTGATTCAATGCTTTGCCTGCTCCACTCGTGTTAGCTAAGTTGATATATGCAAAGATAGAGCAGTAATGTTGCGGAATCCAGGAGCCCATGTCATGATGAGTTGTTCTCAATGGGATTCCCAGCCATCCAGTACTCCAATCTTGACTCGGCAAGCAGATAGCAGTTATTTAAGCACCATCAATGTATAACCCTTCTTCCGCAACTACCGCTGGTGCTTCCTGTTTACCCATGCAGCATCTGGAGATCTCTTCCCAGGTTCCTCTTCTGGACGCTCCAAGCAGCCCAGTTCACTGTCTTCTCTGTGGAACGAGTGCCTGTTTGACCCCATTGCCAGTACCAGCAAGTGAGTCTTCAAATGCAGTTGCTCCAGGACAATGTCCAGTCGTTTATCGCTGTGCCGCTGCGAAGTTCTGGCGGTTTTCGTGTACAGGTTTCTATCACGATTGACTCCCACCGAGGATGGCCTGCTGCCCACTTGGGGTCCAAAAAGCTGATAGCAGTTCGTCAACCTGTTCCTATTGTCACTGCATGAACATAACCATGGGCATTGCCTGATGCTACATGACCTTACTTGATCATATTTAAAATGACATATTACACATTCCTGATCAGGGGTACAGTGAATGAAAAGTCCATTCGGACTAGTAAGAGAAGTGAATACCCACCCAGGGATACATCGAAAAGAGAGATTCATCCCAACCTAGGAAACCAATCGAGACAATGGCCATTTCCACCTAAAATACAAGAAGCGATCCATCCCAATCTAGGGAACGCACGAAGAAAATATCCATTTCCACCTAGAATACGATGAAGAGGTCCATCCCAACCTAGGGAACCAACCAAGGAAATATGCATTTCAACCTAGAATAGGACGTCTATGCAGATGTTCAAATCATTGCTGGATGTCGATTGAGAATCAATATACTCCCGACTTGAATTGCTCCCATGATGATAACAATTGGCATTGCCCAGTGAGCAACAAATGTTGTCTCATATGACATCGCTGGTTTTTCGGATGATGATGGGTAATTTGATACAGTCTCACTGAGGGGTTATTGGAAGTGTAGTTGCCTTCAGGCATCGATTGATATACTGTGTGTACGCGTAAGTCATCAATCAAGGTGTACTTGGTACAATGATTGTATCAGAAAGCACTTTGAAGCTCTGGTCTAAGTCTGGAAGAACATAATCGTTAGGTGCACTTTGTCGTACAGTAGTATATTGAATTGCCTCATCGACTTCCCATTGGGTTTCGCAATGAATGATGTGACGTGTATCAAGCATCATTGGTTATGTCATCACCAGTACATCAAATGCCTGAATTTGCGGCCATACATGGCATGTGGACTTGCGTAGATCGTCTGAATACAATTCATCTCGACGTATAAGGTATGAGGTCCGAGGCAATCTAATGAGTATACCCAACGTGGGCGGATATGTGTTTCTTGGTCCAATTGACTTTTGAATCGTCTCTACTTCCATCAATCAAATCAATTTGATGGTAAACTTATCTGTACCCATCGCTCCTGGGATTGGTAGAGTCCGCCTGGTATTCTTCGGAAATGGTGATAATCAATAAGCAGTCTTCAGAATCCCATCTGACGTGTGCGTATCCAACATCTCTGTGATTCCAATCTGCATCCTCTCTGCAAATATAGTGGTCATCGCAGTTGAGATTGTGATCTATGGCTTTGTAATCCCTTTGCATTGATATCTTGGGCATTGGGATTTGTCTTGTTCCGGATTGCGACATGCACAGAACCGCTGGGTTCCGGTCGTCAATTGCTGCCACTAGTAGCCTACCACCAATAGCTGCAGAGTTATTTTACTCTCACAAAGATTAGGGACATAGAATTGAGTGCTAGATAACTTCTCTAAAGAAATTGAGTATATAATTGCTTGTTTTTTGAAGTCTTTTTATGTATTGGTAAGTGTAGTTATGTGTCAGAAAGGGGTAAAGTTGTCAAATCTCGTGAGAGAAACATATCCGATTCCTAAAATACAATTATTGTGTTAGGTCAAGTACAGCCCTGTACAGAATAGTATGAAAAGATACAGTGTCACATAAGAATAAGTCATGAAGTATGATCCTCCTAATGTAAGAAGTACGATAATTGCTGGAGTACAATTGCACTCCCACACTATGACATTATACTGGGTACTTACCCAGCCTCCGCTCACTGCCATCACTCGTGCACCACCAGTACAACTGTTGAGAGTTAGGCTAGAGATGAATGTACTGTGGTATACTGTCAGTTATTGGCTGAGAATGAATCAAAAGTGATGGACCTGGTGAGTTCTGCTGTTGGGGCTAAGGTCATATACCTGGGGTGTTTGGCTGGAAAGGAAGAAGCAGTGGGATGGCTTGAGAAGTCTGCTGTTAGAGGTATGGCTGTGTGCCTTGAGAGTTTTCCTATTGAGCATTCTGTAGCATGTCTTGCAAGTTCTACTGTTGGTTATATGGCAGGATACCTTGGAAGTTCACATATGACAGAATGGACTGCAGAATGCCTTGTGAATTTGGTTGGGAAGGTTGAAAGTGTGGTGTGGCTTGGACATTCTCCTGTTGGGAATACTGATGTGTACCGGAAAATTGCTGTTGGTGATCTTGAGAATGATATTGTGGGTTACACCAACTGTTTGATAAATTGTTACTGCAGTCTGGAGTCTGACCTATGGTGTGAATGATACTGTCATTGAGGATTATAGTATACTGCAATCCTTGGTGCTGATTAGCAGGATAAATGTATGTTTGCTGTTGTTGCTGATCATGTTGAATTTTTGAGCATTCTGCTATCAATCTCTGGATTCTTCTCTATGTTAGGGTGGTGATTGTGAAGATAACATTATACAAAAAGGTTTGGAATCACGGACATAACAATTAGAACAATATTTCCAATATATTCTGGATACTTGATGCTATCAGCAAATGACAGGCATCAGTGGCAAGAAGTGAATATGATATTTCTCACATCTTTAAGTCTCATGCAATTCCTTGTTCATTTGAGATTTGAAATAGTATAGATATACTTTGTTACAATGACACAAACCAATGGGGTATCCTGCGTATTGTTGGTACAAGTGCACCTGCTGCAAGTGGCAGTACCAGTGGCAGCATGGTAACTGTGGTATTGAGGATGACTACTCAGCTTCCTGTTGGAGGTCCATGTATGCAACAATTACAATGATGTCTACCATGGTATACCTTATACAACCTTTATATAAAAGAAGAGTATTACAAGTACACTATAATACAGAATCAGATAGAATGTAGGCATCTGAAAAACCAATCAACCTGATAATGATAAGTAGCAGATATAATACTTCCATACTGTGTGATATTCAAGGCCGAAGCATTATTGGGGTGGTTGTTGGAGGTACTCCAGTAATATAGTGAATATGATATTTTTGTAATATATATAAACCAGAATGGGAGTTATGCATATGTACAAAAAGTTTAGTATGATGGACAGCAAAATTATATTGCATACTTGGTGGGAGAGCTGCTCAGTTGTGGTAATTCTAGAAACACAAACTGTGACAGAAAAAATGAAAAGAAGTTGAGGTTGATACTCAGAACTCAAGGTGGTGCACTTCTAGACAGTACACTTCTGAATGGTATACTTACCTGGTGGTGGTAATGCTGCAATTTAATTCACCAATGCAAACTGGGCAGTCTAACAAAGATATTCTGGGAATGAATCACATTTGCCTATTGTGTAAACCCTTCTGAACAATCACCACAACTATCAATTCTACTATCATATTTACATTGAAGCAAAATTGCACTACTTGTTTTATCCGCAACAAGAAATCACTCCACTATATCTGATTAGGAGTTTACAACACATAATTTTACCCTATTGCCCTGCCTGCAGATCTTTTGCCAAACAAAACTATACTTCCAGTTGGCTGGAACCATTCAGCACCCACTGGATTCAATCTCAGGAAGTGCACCTAACTAATTCCAGTAAATTTAATTTTATACCAATGTGAGCTGGTAGATTTGATACCAGGTATGTCACCACCCAAGATGTCTTCCAACAGAAAATATATCGACCCTCAGAAGCCAGATCCATCATGTCCAATTGACTATTAAAAAACTGAATAATGTGGCAGTATTGTGGGTGCGGAGGTGGCCAATGGAAAGGCGTATGGTATTGCCACTGAGATATGAAACAAATATTGTATATACCTGAATGAATGGAATCCGTAGTATCCATTCAATTGTGTATATGATATTCACCAAGTTCAATCATTATATCAGAATTCAACATATAGATTGACTAGTTCCCAAACCATGGACTTAATACCGTTTATATCAGGTATTTTCTATCAGCTACCAAGTTGTGGGTACTCTTGGGACCTATCAACTTCATTTCAGGTGCAGAGAGTTGGCTAGAAGACTGTTGACAAATATTTGGTACAGTGTATTATTATAATATATTCAAGTACATGAAATATGTTTTGGTTTATATACCATTCACCATGCACTTGAATATTGAACTGGTGTATCTGGCAGATTCTGAGGGGTGTTGAATTTACAGTGAGATATATACTGGCAATTTGTGGTGGAACCCCCAGTAGCACCTGCCTCTGGGCTTCACTATTGAATCAGGTATTTTTGTCTCCAATATAAACCATCCGATAAACTTGTCAGGTAATAAACAGGTCTGACCCACCTACAAAACAATCGATAATATATAATCAAATGTTTGCCGGTGCTGAAAAAACCACACGTGGATCGTCCTCAGATTCATACATTATGCTCCAAATTGTGCCAAAAATACCAATGACATTTGGTACAATTCAATTCACACAATCCTGTGGGCTCTCCAAGAATTTCATATCAGTGGACCAGGATTGAAATTGGATGATATGGATAGTTCATAAACAAGATGCTTTTCATTGCTGGCTGAATGGGTTGGTAGCTATCCAAAACATATGATGATTCCTTGAAGGTTGTATAGTTTGTGCTCTATGTGTAAAATACCTAAAGGTGTACTGATGAGATATTCTGCTCAACAAACAATGTTTAATCCAAGGAATTAAAAAATCTACAGTGAAATTCTTGATGATGAATGGATTGATAATTTAATCATATCTGGAGATCATTTATTCCCCATTCAATTCTGGCTATATCCTCTCTGCCATATGTATTGGCTATGGCAACCTGATGAATTACATCAATTGCTTCTAGCATTTGCAAAGAATCTATTTGACTGACTTCCCAAATATCTTAAAGAAAAAAATCCCAAAGACCAATACAATATGTGTTTCACATCAATACTGTTCTATTTGGAGCTTCAACATTTCCAAAGACCTTTAATTCATCAAAGAGTAAAACATGGCAGGGGAAACAGATCATGAATATAGTTAGAACATTGAAACTTGACGGAACGCCAATAATAGCTAGCACTATGGATGATGAAATGAATATGAATGACATTTTATCCCATAAAGAAGAATGGATACCATGTAGGTATTATATCAATTCTGCAGACCCATAAAACAATAAAGCAACTCTTATCTATCCCTGTCACACTGGAAGTATTAATCCAGATTTACTGGTAAAGAAATATCCTTACTCACTTCAGGAATGGCTTTGATAGTATGCTAGAAGCTTCACTCAGGATATGGAAAATTCCTTAAAGATTCCAAATAGAAAGAATTGGTTTCCCAATTTGTATATTGTCAAGAGTTGTTCTCTTTGCTGAGAAGATTGATGCCCTTTCTATCCTCAAAGAAACCCATGGTCTTTATACCTTTGGCTCTGCTCTAACAAGATAATTCTTTCTATGCTTTTGTCTAGAGCTCTTGTACCATCTTTGAACCAATGTCTGTTTCTTCACAACTACCACCAGCTGCTATCCCCCAAACCATGTATTGTTGTTACTATTATGATATAATATGTGGGCCAATGGTATGTTTTACGATACTAACCCTACAGCTTCCGCCTTCAGTATATTGGTATCCTTCCTTTGTTGTGATCTCCAGGCACATAAGATTTATTTGATTGGAAGTAGCTTCATAGTTTCGGAGTGAAGTAGTGTCTATCCTCACTAAAGAGTAGTTGTGCTGTTCTGAATCAATCATTTTTTAGCTTCATTGTTCAAAGTGATATCTTCTGTATCATTTTCCAGTAGACAGTAGTATCGCTGTTAGGATTGGTATATTCCTTGGCTTCATATGGTATAGAGAAGTTTCAGCTTATCCTACGGGTACTGTCTCTATTTTCCGATGAGAGTAGCTTCGCAATTTGGGGCAGTGCATTTTTGAACATCAGTAAACAGTGGTTTCCCTATTCAGAGCAGTGCATGTTCTAGCTTTGCCTGGTGGAGGGTAGCTTTGCTATTTGGAGCAGTGTATTCAATTGCATTGCTCAGGTCGATAAGATTGTCAAGATTTCAAGGCTTGGAGCTCTAGGGGTTATGAAAACCAAACTAACATTCGGAATTGCAAGTATTGCAAACAAGACAAGATACTTGAAATCCCAAATCACCAAGGTGAACAGAGATTGGTGCCAAAGCTATTGATTGTTATGTAGATTAGAGAACGAGTGAAGAACAAACCTCTCTTTTGCAAATACATTGGCCTAATATACAGCTATCACAACTGTTGTCACCTTTCCTCACGTCTTCCAAAATACAACCATATCCAATCCAACTATATACGCAACCCTTTCAACTCAATGGCTCACGCTATAACCATCACACCATTTTTACAGTGCAACTGACAAAACCTGTTTCCTTCCAACAAATCCCTGTTTCTTCCAATGAAACATGGTTCCTTCCTTCAAAACCTGATTCCTCCCAACAAAACCTGATTCTTTCCAACGAAATCCGATTTCCTTCATATCCTTCATTCCTTCTACATCGATCCATACTCAATCTCCGATTCTCATTCGATTCAACAATGATAGAGCTCCCCCTCCTACTTACCAAGTTGAATGATCTAGGCTTGCTAGGTTGTTCTGAGTGAAACATGTCGATCTCCTGAAGTCTGTCACATTAATTTCTGGTTGCCAGCTCTTGTCATTGTAGCCTTGCCACTTGACTTAATAGTGCAATTGGCATTGAAATACCCTGGAGTGTTCGATGCATTCTGATTCGTATTCCTCTTCTCTGTTTACGATGACTGGCGGTGGTGATGTTTCAATCAGTCCTGGCAATGCGTCGTAGAAAACTTTGCTTCGTCCACCAATTTAGTGTACTGGATGGATGTGGAGGTCCTTGGGTAGATTCAAGCGGTAGGTCCATCGGCTGATAACTTCTGTGATTTCATATGGTCCCAGGCATTTCCAATCCAGTTGCTTGCTTGGTCTCTGTATTGCAACAATCCTGGCATCCATACATTCGCTGTGTTCTATGCTCATCTCCACTTCCACTTTACGGCGTTTGTCCACTGGCTCTGCTTGAATTGCTTGCACTCGGAACATTTCGGTTTTCATATGTTCAAAGATTTCATTCATTTTTTGGGAGCCGGTGTTGGCATTCACTTCACTGATATCATTCCAATGATGGACTCGATGTTTGTTGCAGGTCATTCTGGGGTGCAACCCATAATTTCGAAAGGATGGTGAACATTCTGTTGTCTCCAAGGTGTCATTGTATGATGCAAATTCTGTCATTTGATACCATCGTTGCCAGTCCTTCTGATAATGATTGGCTAATTCTCTCAAATACCGTTCCATAATAGCATTGATTGGCTCTGTTTGGCAATCCGTTGGACAAGGACTACAATTGACAGTCTTTGTTTAACTCACAATGATTGGCAGATGTTCTTCCAGAATTCCAAGGTGAACTGGTGTCCTCTGTCCAGTATTATGGTGCCCGGTTAGCAATGCAGTTTGAATACTTTCCATATGAATATTTCACCCCACTTTCTTTCATCTGTACCATCGCAACATGGAAGCGAGCGCTATATTTCTGACAACCAATCAACTACCAGTGATATGGTATTGTACCATTCACTTTCTGGTAGTCCTACCACAATTTCCGTGCTCAAGTCCTGCCATGGCTGCTGCAGTATTTCCAAAAGCTTGAGCCTTCCGTGAATCTTTTCATTGCTTGACCTGCTGTGTTGGCATATATTGCAATTCCGTATGTAGCTGTCCACATCACTTTTCATGCCTTGCCAATGAGGATACCCTTTGATGAATTCCACAGTTTTGGCTTATCCAAAATGACCGGCTATTGGTAAAATATGTCGTTCTTGTATCAGTTGAGGTTTGTCTGAGTCTTTCATGTTGCTGGTTGCTGTTGTATAGGCACATAGTCTATTGCTGCTGTCAAGTGGGCAATCTTTGCATATATTTTAAATCTAGTTCCATAACTTCTTTGGATTGATTTCTTTTCATCCTGATTTACTACTTCTACAAATGCCACTTTCAGCCATTTTTGAATTCTCTTGGCAAGATTCTCTGTCTTCAGCATGATTTGTTGGGGTTTTTCTGCCCCCCCCTTAGGAAGAATGTTTCTTGGCATTCTTGTAAGTGGATTGGGCTTTTGACCTTGCTTTCCTGGGTGGTGCACAATTTTCAACTTGAATCTTGACAGGAACTCAGACCATCACGTTTGTATTCTATTGGGTAATTTGAATGTCATAAAAAATTCGAAATACTCATGGTCTATCAGTATTTTCATTTGGTGTACTGACCCTTCGCATTCTGGTCTACATTGTTCCAGGCTATTCACAATGGCTTCTTATGCTTGATTGTAGATTTTGTAATTTCCTTCTGCATGGGTGTGATTCTTGCAGGAGAATGCTACTGGGGGAAGGATTTATTGATCATCGTATTGTGATAGTACCCCTGCAGATATATAACTAGAGGCATCCATTTACAGTACCATTTCTTTTTTGTAGTCCAAATGTGCTAGAATCTGTGCTGTTGTAAATGCTTCTTTTAGATTGGGGAATGCTCTTTGCTGATTGGATTACCATTGGAATGGTACTAGCTTTTTGGTGAGTTCAGCTAATCGTTGGACCACCCTGCTGTAATTCTGTATAAACCATCAATCAAAGTGGTGAATACTTTGAATTCCTGGATCTCCTTGAGTTTTCCAGGTGCTTCCCATTCTATAACTGCCGACACCTTTTCCAAATCCATTCTGATTCCATTTACCCCAACTATCAGTCCCAGCTACTTGACTTTCTATTGATGGAACTTGCACTTGTCTGCTTTTGAATACAGTCTGGCCACCTTTAATATTGTCATTATTGCTCTGATATGTCCCTAATGTTCCATTTGCTTATCACTATAGATAAGAATATTCTGTCTGAATACTGTACAAAAGATATTCAAAACGAGCTGGAGAATATCGTTGATAAATTACTCAACCGATGCCTGTGTGTTTGTAACTTCAAAAGGTATCACTGGTAATTCAAATAGGCAGGATTGGGTCCTGAATACTGTTTTCGACACATTGCGTTTGGCAATTATAATTATATTATAGGTATGCTGTACATCCAACTTAGTGTACTACTTGGCTTTCAATGATCTCAGAAGGGTATCCTTGATCAATGGCAATGGATATGCGATTTTCATTGTCTCTTTGTTTAGTCCTCTGTAATCCACACAGAATCTTTGACCTCAATTTGGATTTGGTTCAAACTATACCATGGCTTTACATGGTGATGATGATGATTTGATCAATTCTTTTGAAAAGTTCTTTTCAATCTATTCTTTCAAGACTGGTAACTCTTCTCTTGATAAGCTGTAGATTGGTCCAACTGATGGTGTGAAGCCTTCTTGGAGTCGAATCTTGTGATCGTATGGTCTACGTGGTGGAAGTCTTTCAGTCGTCACATTGTCCATATTGGGGAAAAACTCATGGTATTCTTTTGAAATCAATTGTTTCAGTGTTTTCTCCTGAAGGTCCTGTACTTCTGAAGGCTTGTTGATTTTGTATAGAGTTACTGCATATACTTTGAGTTTTTCTTTCTTGTTGCATCTCATATATGGTGCTGCTACTATTGCACATATATCCAGTTTGAATTTGTCAGGTTCCTTTGAAGTGTTCATATGATTCTGCCACACCCATATGCTTGAGTGATGTTGATAATGTTGTTGGCAGTAATCGCTTTCAAATCAATTTGTTTTGTTGTGGAATTTGATTTAACATCGTGGAGTTGTAGCCATGGAAATCTTGGTTCTATTGGATTGTACCCTAGTGTCATAACAAATGCTGGTAATTGTTCTTGATGTCTGTGCATTACTATGTCCAATTTTGTTATAGTGCGAATAGTTTCTGATTCGATAAGTCTTCCATCTATAACTTCCAATTCTATTTATTGTTTTAGTTCCTTCTCTTTGATCTGATGATAATCAACAAAATATTTGTAAATCAATGCTATTCTAGTAGCTCCGCAATCTTTCAAAGGATTGGTATTGATCATTTCGTCTTCTACTTTCAGTGAACATTATACAACAAGCTGTTTGCTTTCCATAGCAGAGTCTTTTGTTTGTGCACTTTGGATTGAAAATTGCGAAATACCAAAACTAGCATTAGCTGACAAAGCAGTTTTGTTTCCAGTGCAATTGCCATCCTGGTTGCACTGGACAAAAATTTCCTGACTCCATTTCTGCTGTTTTTTCTATCTTCTTTTCCTTCCCTGAATTCCTGAATGGTGTTACTTCTACCTGTCCTGCAGCAGCTTTCAGTTTCTTTGGACATGATGCTGCAAAATGCCGACTATCCCCACAATACATGCATAGTCCTCCTTCGCTTTACCACTTCCATTCTTCTGGCATGATCATTTTTCCCTTGACAGCCAAAATGTCCATTGGAATGGGACCAAAGTATCCTGCCACAGTTCCAGCAGCTGCCCTCTCTGGGGCAGATGTGATGTTGGTCATTGGGTTTGGTTTTTTGTAGCCCCTTTCCAATCTTCCAGAGTTTCTTTCTGCAGCGTGTACTCATAACTGTGAATTTCTCTTTGAGCACAACTGGACCAATTGCAGCATGTTTTCCGGTATATCAGAGTGTTTTTGTGTATCTTTCACCTCATTGGACAGCCTGTTTTGTAGTGTATTGAGCTGGGCTTCCATGTTCAATTTGAGATCTACTATCTATCCCTGGAATTAGGTGTAATAATGGCAGCATTTGCAGTCTTGTTGCTTCTGTTTAAAGAGTTCTCTCTGGGCTGTTGCGGCATTGCTTGATCTCCGAAACCTAAATTGAACAAATCCATAAGGTCCTTCAAGGATTCGAACTTAACTTTCTCAGTGATTTGGTCGCAATGTCATATCAACTGCACCAGATCTACCCCTTCAGGTCATCCAACTGCATATTTCAGCTATTTCTGTTTGATATTGAAGAGACTATATTTCCTGGTGATATTCAGAGTCAATTGAACTTTTCAACCCAAGAGTTCCTTTCTGTCTGTTTCTTCAAAGCTGGCAATTTTTTTTTTTTTCACAACTTGTTTCTTCTCCTCTCTCCCTGCTCACCTGCCATTTGTTGATCACCACATTCGAATTACCTGTTCCCAATTTTCTTCTGCCAATTGTTTACAATTCTTCAATTGTGCCTGCACATCTTCCAGATTTCATCTTAACTCCGCATGTTCTTGGTTTCTTTCCCACAGTTCCTGTTCCAGATCCCTAATTTTTTTCACATGATTCCAATGGCTGAATTCTGGGACGTCAGCATGCCATTGCAGGCTATTCTTGAAGATTCTCCTCACATCATTCTGGTGATCTGCAAAGTCAGCTAGGAGGACAGTTCAGGATTATCTGAGTCTCAAACAGGCTTCGAGTTCATCAATGTTTTCTTGAATTTCCTTGATAGACGTATTGACTTCAGCTTCCAAAAATGGTTTGCATATAAACTACTACTAGATAAACACCTTATGCTTACTTGGTATAGTTACAATAATCAAAGGTGTTGAGAGTGGGGCTGGGTTCAATTCCTGATATACTCTATTGTCCTTGTTCTGTATTCCCTCATGGTATTCTGCCAATTAAATGTCATTTTCCACATCCTCTGATAATTCTTTGATTGTAGTCTGTAGGCTGATTGCGTGAGCATCTAATGCTTTTGCAATTGTAGGATGCATGCCTCTGCAGTTATGTTTGCAGTAACATGGTTCTTCACCTTCAGAGTTGATGTAAAGGCTGTCATATTTAGTCCTGAAACCTTCAAATACTGAATCATTTCTTGAAAGTTCCCCTCTCTTGCTTGCAGCTTTTGTGCAGTAACTATTTCAAGGACAAACTGCTTGTGGTTCATGCCACAAATCTTGTTGGAGTCAACCTTCGGATTTCAACAAAATAGCATCGATGCTATCGAAGGCATTAAAAGGTTGATTTTCACAACTGTTTGAGATTCAAACAGCTAGATCAAAAAAGTTGCTGTGGGATTGACAAAATTTGTTGATATCAAATACTGGCATTCATTTGAATATAGTTGATCGTTCACAACAAAGTATCCAGATATACACTGGAATTATGTGTCTCTGGAAACTGTATACTATGGATTTGTTTTCAAAGTTTCCAATAGCTTTGAACACCAGGGACAGGCAATTGCAGGGATAGTGACAAAAGTTACAGCATCTTTGGCTATGATAATGGCACATATACTGAATTATAACTTGTAGAATCGATTGTAGACTCATTCTTCTGTCAAGGTTTCAAGAGTCAAAGCTCCAGGCATTATGAAAACCAATTGAAGATTCAGAATTGCAAGTATTGCAAACAAGACATGAGACTCAAAATCCGAAATCAGCGAAGTTAACCGGGGTCGGTGCCTAAGCTATGGATTATTTTGTAGACTAGAGAACGAGTGAAGAACAAACATAGCCTATGCAAATCCATTAGCCTTATATACAGCTATCACAAAATTTGTTACCTTTGCTGACTCATTCCAAAATATATTCTAACCACATGCAAGTAGTTATGCAACCCTTTCAATCCAATAGCTCATGCTATAAAAATCACACTATATTTACCATGCAAGCAACACAATCTGTTTCCTTCCAGATTTTTTCCAACAAAATCTGTTTCATTCCCCAAAACCTGATTTCTTTCAATGAAACGTGATTCTTTTCAACAAAACCTGCTTCCCTTTGTATCCTTCATTACTTCTTTATCAATCCATACTCCCTCTCAGATTGTAATTCAATTCAACTGTGCCAGAGATGAGTGATAGCTGATCATATTATAATCATACATATCACAAGTGATTGTTTGTATCCCCTCTTCAAGGGTACTAGGTTAGATTCCCTCAGAGAGTCAGTCTCTGAATAATCATATGAATAATTCTTCTTTTGGCCCAATATGATCCAGTGAACTAAAGCAAATTATGTTTGAAATCCAGTAAGTTAGTGGGTCTACACAGTCCCTTTTACTTCGACCAATTGGCTCGCATCCAGCTGCAACATGCCAGGGAGCCTGATTGATCAGGTTGCTTACATCCAGCTGAGAAATGACAGCAAGAAATATTGGCCAATATGGTAGTTTGTATCCTTGGCTATCTTTTTATATGAGGATTTTGAAAAATTGTTACCCTGAGTACTCTTAAAACCAAATGTATCATTATCTTGATTTGGAAAAGCTTATGACTCCTTGTGCCCTGAAAACCAAAACCATTTTTCTCTTCTCTTGATTCCATAAAATATGACCTCTTTGGCCCACAAAACCTAACTATTTATCTGCTGACTTTCTTGCCATTAAAAACCCTTCATGGTGAAAAGCTACTAGTACAACCTGTTCACCCCAGCCTGTTGTCCTGCACAGTCTGAGGATTCCGCCTATGGTAATTCTTCAACACTTCCTTGGCAGCAAAGTTCCCATACTGTTCTGTAGTGCTAGCAACGGTTCCAACACAGAGCCTCCGGATCGGGTGCGGGTTAGAACTGACTCGATCCCAAATCAACGGTTTCGGTTGTCAGTAGAACTGAACCAGAAATAATGGTCTGGGTTGATTGCACATTTGGGGACCGCCCCAATTCTTGTATTGTTAGACAGGTCCAAAAGCGAGTTCATATTATTGCACATACAACTTTTGATATTCCCAATTGAATTGAATCAGCGATTCATATTTACAATTTTGCCCATCATTAATCTTGCTTCAGTCAAATTCAATATTATAACTACAATTGATTTAATATATATCATAACCTGTAAGTTTAACTTTGTAACAAGAAAACAGATGGCTAAAACTATGTTTACACTTGAGGTGTGGTAAATTGCAGTATGTTGTAGTATGTGTCAATCACCACAAATATTTTAGTATCAATTATTTCTATTATCTTATTATTGGCTATCTTTCGTACATTTTATTCATATTTATTCTGATTTTACCTTTAAAATTGACTTGAAAAATGCGTAAATAATATCACAATGGGCCCAGCATTTGCATTTCTCTAATATATTGTTTTAACAGCCTTTTCATTCAATATGCATAAAATATAAAACATTGCTCAATAGTGACCAAGAAAATTGCAAAATGAAAGATACCAATGCCCCATTACAAAAAACAGAAACGTAAAATAAAGATCACTGCTCTACTGTCACTTATTCCCATTCACATTGAGTTATTGCTGTGTGTTGACAGGCATTGGGTTCATAACGATTAGAGTTGCTGTGTGATTAGAGTTTCAAACTGGCCTGATATAGCCGGTGATGTCAGGGGCAGCATATACATATGGTTGTTCTATTTTATCAAAGACATCAGAATCATTGCATATATCAATGTCATTTTCATCATCAGCCTCCCCATCATTTTCATCATCGTTTGGATTGTCCAAGGCCCCATTCCAATGGAGCCAATTGTCTGTATCTGAATTTGTTTTGGAAGAACTATCATCATCACTTTGGCTAGGATGGCAGTTGATCCTACATATTCGTTGGGTGTTGAAAACTTTGGTTTTACCACCAGGGAGATCGATCAGTGATAAGGACTGTGGAAGTGGAGATTTTTCAGTCATTTTGAAAGCTTCAACACCATCATCTTTAAAGGCTGACCATGATACTTTAACTGTCTCTTCTGTGTCTGAAATGTAACCCATGACAGTCATTTGCTTATTTTGGGAACATGATGCCTTCTGAGTTGCGGGTAGGTTTTCACTGCCCTACCACATCTCCTAAAAGGCATGAACCTTTCTTTCCTCTGTCTCTTTCATGATTTCAGAATCGTCATCAGATCTTGAAGAATCTATTTGTAATATATTACTGGCCAAAAGACTGATATTACATCTTGCAAACTACCAAACAACCACTTTTTCTCGCAGTATTTCACCCATAGTTTGTGACTGCCTCCACCCTATGACATCTTGGTTAAGTGCAGTGCTGGCTTCCACTCCAACCCCGTGTGGCATGATTGAAAAGATGTCTTGTGCTATATTGGCTAGATCGGTATACTTCGTGATTCCCTTTCCATACTGTCGCCACCAGTCGGTTTCTTCGGGTATTCAGCAAGCCCTACCAATCTCAGTGGGGTCGGAATGATAATTATTAAGGTTGTGATTGATTTGTTCCCAATTTATAGGTATCTCAGGTGGTGAATTTAAATAGAGTATAGTGGCCGTGAATAAACATACTGCACAATCGCTGCACACAGGAGTACAATCCGCTGCATTCGCAGGTATGAAATACTCATCATCACTGGACAAATCATATGGATCATAAATCGATTGACCTGGCCCCGACACTCCTATGGAGGTGAATATGTTATAATTTGATATTGTTTGAGGTTTTCCAGCAGTCCTAAATTGATTTTTGATGCAGTATTCATGCTCCACATATTTTATCAATGCATCCTTCTACTGGACAGTGAAGGAACCCACATCCTCAGGATTGATATCCATAGCCTTGTCCCACTTCCGAAATGATGGCAATTTCTGAAAAGAATCAAGGATTTTTGCTGCAATAAAAAGCATACCCATCTCTGGTGTTACCTCAGCATAATATTTAGACAGCTTTTGGCATGCAAACATCAAAGCAACATACAGATCCTCATTCCACTGAGTGTTCTTCTTTGCCAAAGCACGCATTACACCCTCTTGATGATCGAATATGTCATTGTTCATTGTGATGATATTGTGTCAGATGACTGTATACCATTGCAACATCCAAAGTGTCCAATAACAAAATGTTCCCAGCATCTCTCTTACATATTTGACAATAATCCCTTCATCTTCAGTTGAAAATGATGGCCAGTAATGACAGTAATTAGGATTTTTAAGCCACTCACGTGTAAACTCTCACAATCTGTATGCCTGCTCTAGTAATTCCACAGTTGAATTCCACCATATTTTTACATCCATCGTAGGCAGTACAGCAATTCTGACTTTGGATTTCTGGCAGTTGAAAAACTCATTACGTCATTCAGGAGTCAAAGTAATCAATACTGCAAGCATTCTCTGCTATTTCAAGATTCAGTATTCAGAATCAAAGTGTAGAAAACATACAGTAACTATCTTTTCAAATATCTTACAAATCCAGGCGTCATGGCTGGCACCTTAGAGATTCTTGCATTACTGGACTTCTGCCGCTTTTCGCTGTAGGTTAATGCTACACTCTCATTTTCTCCAAATCGCTCATCACGCTCATTTGCATCCCATGACTTCATTCGCCCTTTCACCCCCAGACTACTCATAAATGCCCCTAAAGAAAGCTGAATGATATATGCCATGCATGGTATATGGTTTTGTAATGCCGACCATTCAATTCCAGAGGTTTCGAGTGTCAATTGTTGATCCCGGGTTATTGAATAGTTGGATGAGGCGTTATCAGTGGTTATACCAAGCAATCAACTATCTGCAAAGCCGAAACGCTCAAGTACCTTCTTCAAATGCTCAGCCAGTTGCTCACCTGTGTGTTTGCTTTCAACCTATAGTTGTTTGTCAGTGGTACAAAATATTAATACCAAGTGGCTACAAACCACATGAAACGCAAGCTGTACTTCTCGAAGGCACCAGTTGAGATCAATATAATAGCCAATGACCGATACAATCGCCAATTTATTGGTTGATGTCCATCTATCGAATGCTATACGGACTTTATTTTGCATTGGCAACAGCTCTTTGATTGCATCAATTGTGAGAGAGTATTCTCTTTGGCAAATATTACTGATAGTACAGGCAGAGGGAAGAATCAAATTGCATCATACCACATCAATCGTTGGTCATAACTCCAGGTTTGTTATAGCATTCCACGGAATGTGAACAGAAACAAATCCTAGCATCAAATAGCAGTACCAGGTTCCTTGGTTGAATTGATGAGTTGTACAGTTATTATCTGCCAGTGTTGTACATTCTATTTGTTAAAATTGTCAGTATGGTCAGGGATTTCAATCAGCCTGTGTTTGATGGGAACTAGTTGCCACCATAACACCCTGACTGCTTTTCTTCTTCAGTACAACTAAAGCTTGGTCATCACCAGCTGTATCTGTCAATGAGAAAACGTCTTATTGTGTTCACTTATTCATCTCTGCGTTGTGTGTCTTTGATTGGAGGTGTTTCACCATAGTACTTGTTTCATTCTCTGGAAGATGTATCAGAACTGTGTAACAAATGATACAAATGACGCAGGGGCAGCCATGTTTGGTTTTTGCGCAATGTTTGTAGAATCGCCATGCCACTGCATGCCGGAAGCTGCTCCACACAATTGTGGTTTTTCTTTCCACATTCATGGAGGTCCACCATTTAACGAACACCATTTGCAAAATTTCATCAGTCAAATCTTCTATAAATACGTTTCTTCCTGAGTGAAGTACATTACTTCGAGTGAGGATGTTTCAATGTACTTTGCAGCTGCCATTCAAGAAGTGTTTGAAGGGAATATATAAGCAGAATAAGAAGGACTTCAAACTGTACGGCCATCAAAAATATTCATTTGAAAAATGATTTTTGGATATATTATATACTGGCATCCACAGACCATTCGTAGGAAGAAATGATAGACAGTATGTCAGTACTAATTATTTGTCAATGAAGGCAGTCAGAACTACGATAAAGTTTGTGCAGCGGAAAGAACTCTATGCACTAGTGATGTTGTGTGAATGAAAATTGTTGATGCTCCATTGACGCTCACTTTTACACCTGCAGCCAAAATATTTTGTCGCAAGATTGCACTCGATTTGATTGTGAAATCTGGATTTCATCCATATTTCACAAGAATATACCTCGCAATACATTGAAATCGTGATTCAATTCCTTTAATTGAGACATTACTCAGATAGATCACATGTCAGTAATTATTGATACGTCAACAAACGCAGTCAAAACTGGAAAAAAACTAGTGCAGCTGAAAAAACTCCACACTTGAAATAGGTGGTGTGAACAAAAATTGTTGATGCTCCGTTGACGATCACTTTTACTCCTGCTGCCTACGATTTTTGCCGCACCATTGCACACAATTTGATTGTGAAAGCTGGCTATCATACTTATTTGATAAGAATATACCTCGCGATTCAGATAACTTGTGATTGAATTGCTTCAATTGAGACGTTACTCAGATAAATTGCATACCACTAATTTGTCGATAAAGGCGGTCAATACTCTGATGACACTAATACACTGTATCTGTTCCCTTCCGTGCCCAATATTGTGTGACCAAAAATTGTTGACACTCCATTGACGCTCACTTTTACACCTGCACCCAACATGTTATATCGCACAATTGCATTCTATTTGATTGTGGAAGCTGACATATATGGTTATTTGACAAGATTATATCTTGCAATACAGATAAATCATGATATGATTTGTTCAATGTCCAACACGGGATTTAGCGGTTACTTGAATAAATTGGTTACAACTGATATCTCAATAAACATATTGATAACCATTTATGAACAGTTGTAATACCTGTTTCAATAGGACTATATTGTATACATAATGGTACTAGTATTTGATATTGGATGGACAGTCTGCCTAGCTGTGGAAATATATTTGGTTGAATTATCTCGCTTTTGAGTGGCTTTGAGCGGCATAATGATAATCACATGAGTGTGTATTATAAATAGCCCACTTTTTGTCAAGGATTCAAGGCTCAGAGTTTTAGGGGTTAAAAAAACCAAACGGAAGGGTACAGTGATCGCGGGAACTGCGTAACAAACTTAGAGACTCGAAATCCGGAATCACAGAAGTGAACAGTGGTTGGTGCCGAAGCTATTGATTGTTTTGTAGACTAGAGAACGAGTGAAGAACAAACCGATCCTCCGCGAATCCACCATCCTTATATACAGTTAACGCGACCGTCGTCACCTTTGCTCACTCGTTCCGAAATACATCCTAACTGCACCCAACTATGTACGCAACCCTTTCAGCCCGCGGCCTACGCCATAACCATCACGCCATATATACAACGCAACCGACGAAACCTGATTCCAGCCAACGAAACCTGATTCTTTCCAACAAAACCTGATTCCTGCCAACAAAACCTGATTCTTTCCAACAAAACCTGATTCCAACCAACAAAACCTGATTTCCTTCGTATTCCTGTACCTCAATCATCGATCCATATTCCTCCCCCGATCCTTACTCGACACAACCGTGACAGTAGCTCCCCCGTCCACAGGCTGAGTTCCTACAAGGCTATTGATCCGGGTTTGCCAGGTTGTTCTTTGTGGAATACATCGATTGCTTGAAGTCCGTCCACATTGATTGCCGGTTCCCAGCATTGTTCATCATAGCCTTTCCACGTGACTAGATACTGCAGTTGTCGTCGAAAAATCCTCGAGTCGTCGATGCGTTCCACTTCGTATTCTTCTTCTCCGTCCACAATAACTGCGGGTGGTGCGGATTAGATTTGCCCTGGCAAGGGATCTTCCAATACTTTGATCAAACGGGAGATTGGTTGTACTGGATGAATGTGATGATCCTTGGGTAACTGTAACCGGTAGGCCCATGAACTGACAACCTCCGTAATCTTGTAGGGTCCCAGGCGTTTCCAGTCAAGTTTCTTGCTGGGTCGTTGTGTTGTAATATTCCTGGCATCCATCCAGACTCGATCCCCAACCTTCATCTGCACTCCCTCTCGTCGATGCTTGTCCGCTTGTTCCGCCTGGATATCCTGCGCTTGAGTCATTTCAGCGTTCATCTGTATGAAGATATCGTTCATTTTCTGGGAGAGGGTGTTTGCATTTACTTCCCTGACATCGTTTCCATTCTGAATGGGATGTTGACTAAAGGTCATTCTTGGATGAAATCCGTAATTGCCAAAGAATGGTGAGCATCCTGTTGTTTCCGAGTCGTGATTGTTCGACGCGAATTCTGCCATTGGTATCCACTGTGTCCAGTCGTTCTGTTGATAATTGACGAAGGCCCTGAGGTACTGTTCCATAATGGCGTTCATTCGTTCTGTTTGTCCATCTGTCTGCGGATGAAACGCAGTTGACAGCCTTCGTTCGATTCCGAGTCTTTCACAAACATGTCTCCAGAATTCTGATGCGAATTGGGGTCCTCTGTCTGATACTATGGTGTCTGGTATGCCATGTAACTTGAACACCTCTCGTATAAACATCTCGCCCAGCTTCTTGCCGTCTGTATCGTCCCGACATGGTACTAAATGTTTCATTTTTGACAACCTATCGACCACTACCCATATGGCGTTGTACCCCTCGCTCTCTGGTAGTCCCACCACGAAATCCATACTCAGATCCTTCCACGGTTGTTGCGGTATTTCAAGTGGTTTGAGCCATCCGTGGATTTTCTGGTGGGTTGCTTTGCTGCGTTGACACACGTGGCAATTTCGTACGTATCTGTCCACGTCCTTCCTCATACCTGGCCATTGATGACTTCTTTTGAGGAGTTCGAAGGTTTTTGCTCGTCCTGGATGTCCTGCTGCCGGTATATCGTGATGATCCTTTATCAGTTGAAGTTTCTTTGAAGTTTCTTCGCTGATGATTTCCGTGGTGTAGGCACACAGTCCTTCGCTGCTGTCACATGGGCAGAGATTGCACACCTTTTGAATCCAATTCCACAACTCTTCTGAGCTAACTTCATCTGCTTCTCGACTGACTACTTCCGCAAACGCTACCACCAATCCCTTCTGTATTCTTGGATCAAGATTTTCCGTCTTCAGCACGATTTGTTGGGTTTTTTCTGCCCCCCCGGTCGGAGGAATGTCTCCTGGCATTCTGGTGAGTGCATCGGGCTTCTGACCCTGTATTCCTGGACGGTATATAAACTTGAACTTGAATCTTGATAGGAATTCCGACCATCTTGTTTGCCTTCTATTGAGCAGCTTTGATGTCATGAAGTATTCGAGATTCTTGTGGTCTGTCAGTATTTTGATAGGATGTACTGACCCTTCGCATTCCGGTTTCCATAGTTCCAGACTTTTAACGATGGCTCCCAGCTCCTGATCATAGATTTCATAATTTTCTTCCGCTGGTCTATGTTTCTTTGAAAAGAATGCCACTGGATGGAGGATTCCCGGATCGTCGTACTGTGATAATACTCCCGCGGATACATAACTCGATGCGTCGGTTTCCAGGACAATTTCCTTTTCGTAGTCGAAGTGTGCTAGGACTGGTGCTGTTGTAAATGCTTGCTTTAATTCAGCAAATGCTCTCTTTTGATCAGGGCCCCAGTGAAAAGGTACCAGTTTCTTCGTAAGTTTGGTTAATGGTTGGACCACCCTGCTATAATTTCTTAAAAACCTTCGGTAGAAGTTTGCGAATCATAAAAACGCTTGAACTTCCTTGGGCTTGCCAGGTGCTTCCCACTCCTTCACCGCTGTTACTTTTTCCGGGTCCATTCTAATCCCATTTACCCCAACTATCAATCCCAGATACTTTACTTCCTGTTGATAAAACTCGCATTTTTCCGCTTTCAGATACAGACCGGCCTCCTTAAGCGTCGTCATTATTGCTCTGATGTGTTTCTTATGTTCCTTTAAATTGTCACGGTAAATAAGGATGTCGTCCAGAAATACCGTACAGAAGATGTCCAGAAAGGGGCGAAGAGTATCGTTGATAAATTCCTGAAAGCTAGCTGGTGTATTGGTGAGTCCAAAAGGCAAAACGAGGGATTCGAATAGGCCATAGCGAGTCCTAACAGTCGTTTTCCATTCGTCTCCTTCTGCTATTCGGATCATGTTGTAGGCATCTTGGACATCCAGTTTGGTGTACCACTTGGCTTTTGACAATCTCAACAAGGTTTCCTGGATTAACAGTAACGGATATCGATTTTATATCGTTCCTTCGTTGAGTCCTCGATAGTCCACGCACAGTCGTAAGCCTCCATTCGGTTTAGGTGCGAACAACACCGGTGCCCCACATGGTGATGATGACGATCTGATGAATCCCTTTGACAAATTCTTTTCAATCCACTCTTTTAGGACCTGAAGTTCTTCTCTTGACAGGCTGTATATTGGTCCAAAGGGTGGGGTGAATCCGTCTTGGAGTGTGATCTTATGATCGTATGGTCTGTGTGGTGGTAGCCTTTCAGCGATTACTTTATCAAAGAGGGGGAGAAACTCATGATATTCCTTGGGAATTAACTGTTCCACGCTAAA